>OVBX01003593.1:2060-14672 GCA_900406325.1 Erucastrum elatum | reverse complement strand
CCTAATAGTTGTCGGCTTCTACCAGCCATCGTCACATGCTTCCCTTTTAGGTTTCTTATTTAATTATTGTTATCTTTCTGTATTATGCATTGGATTGGATATTATCCTCTCGTTCAACTGTTGTTCTTTTGAAAGTCAGTGGCTGAGGTAATCACTACACATCCCATTCAAATCCATTGGTATTGGTCCGATAAAAAATTAAAAGCAAGGTCAACTATGAGTAAGATTTATCTTCTGCAAGAAGCAGTACATAGCAAGAAATCAAAGTATAATGGCGTTTGTTCAAAATAATGGTTTCTTTCTTGTATCAAACTCTTTATATAATGATCATAAACGTTGCTAAAAAACGACCATAAAAATAATTAAATTTTAATTGATTGTAGTTAACTTTTTTTTTGTCAGCGATTGTAGTTAGCTAAATGTCAAATGTGTAACATTTTGGGATGATAAAATTATGGAATCACAAAAAANAAAAAAAAAAAAAAAAAAAAAAAAAAAAAAAAAAAAAAAAAATGGAATCATTAACTAGTTGTAATCTTTTTATAAAAAAAGGTTCTGAATAGTAGATTGGATTTGGCCATGTTCAAACTGGAGGTTTTCAATGTGTACACGGACGCCATAACTATAAACAAAATATAATAGTAAAAGATTTCTTATAAATCATGCAATTTTGAGACTTTTTACTAAACTGAAATAAATGTAAACTGAAGAACTAAATATGTTTTGTTGACAAAAAAAAAAACTAAATATGTTTTTGGTATACAGATAGTAAAAAATAGAGACAAATGTTAGACAGGATGATGATGATCTGTCTACATGCTTTACATTACAAATCTTCCATTAGCTTGATAAATAACTTTCGATCTCTTGAGTCTTGATTCCGACAGACAGGAGAATAATGCATCCTCTCTCCTCCGAGTCATTTCTCTCTCTATCTTAAAAAAAAACAGAGAGATCTCTTTCCTTATAAAAAGCCAAAACCTTTACCACACACCCAGATCCTCTGCTTCTTTCTTTCTCCTTTACAGGTTGTCACATCACTATAACAGCGAAACTCTCTCGGCGATTAATATTAAATAAAGTCTCCGGCAATAACAACCTCCCCTCTTTCATTTCTTCTTCCTCCCTCCTTCCGATGAGGTGTAAAAGACACACCGTCGATCTCAGCAGCACCGCCGGCGTCTGCGCCTCTTGCCTCCGTGAACGTCTCCTCTCCCTCGCCGCTTCCGCCGCCGTCGCAGAAACAGATAACAACAACAACAACAATCATCAACAACCGCGTAAATCTAGTAATCTGATTTTCCCTCGCTCTGTTTCTCCTTACGTAACCCGCAGAAAATCCGACGCCGGAGGAGGAGGAGATCACCGCCGGTTCATCACCACGCCTCAGGTCGATACCGGATTCTCATGCAAGGACTTCGAATCGAACCGTTCGTCCACCAAATCGAAAACCAGTAAAGCTTCGAGAATCTCCAATCTGTTCAGAGCTAGATCTGACGACTACGATTACTCCGATACCAAGTCTCGAGTTTCCTGCTCGTCTTCCTCCTCCTCGTCTCGGTCGTGGATCTCGTCGCTTCTCTCCAAGAAGCAACCGACGACGACGACCACCGCGTGTTACATCGAGGACGTGATCTCTTCTAGTCGCAGAACTCAGCGAGTGTTCTGCCGAGGGATGTCGCCGGCGAGAGATACGGAAGCGGCGGAGGAGGAGAACGAATCAAGAAGAACACCGGCGATGAAAACTCCGGGGAGGAGGAAGATCGGGTTGGGGATAGGGAAGAGCATGTCGGGGATGGGATTCTGTTTGAGTCCGTTGGTGAGAGCGAGTCCTAACTGTCCGTTTAAACGGAAGATCAGATTTCCGTCGGAGTTTAACGGGAGTGTAGGCGAGGTTACGGTGCCGGAGAAGCCGCATATCGCGGAAGCGGCGTCGTTTTGCGCGAATAGGTCGAAGAAGCTTGTGGATATAGGTAGAGTTAACCACCGCCGTTGAGTTTATTGTTGGGCAGGTTTGGTCAAATGTTTGACTTAGCGCCATAAGTGTGTATCCTCTCGTAACTACTAAAGATATTATTGATGGTTTTTTATATAAAAATCAAGCTTTTTTTATTTGACTTTACTGGTGAATAATCAGAAAGAAAAATAGTTTGAACACGCATTTGGGTTTCTCATGTGTGCTCTTAATTTGTTAATGGAGCAAAGTCTTTGTTCTTGGGAGATTAGGAGAAGCAATGTAGTGTCATTATATTGTTCTTATGGAAAATACTTCTCTCTTAGGTGTACAAAGTAAAAGACTATGATCGTACCATTTGATATTCTACTGAAATTAGTTCGTACTGTCATCTTTATTAGTGTCGAGCCTGATCCGATTAATCCACTTTTTTCTAGGGGTTGACTAAAGATATAATCATATGTTTTATAGCATATGATATGACTAATCTCGTTGGGATTTGTCAAAACAAACAAAGTCCACTTTTAGTTTATCTTGCGATTATCTATTGTGTTACGAAAAAAAAAATTGCAGTCTAATCCATACAAGTGGACTTTGTCTGTTTTGACAAATCCTAACAAAGATCAAACCGGAGCTACAAGTGGACTTTATGATTGTAAATTGCAGTCTAATCCATACAACCGCCGAACCAGATCAAACCAGAGCTACACACTAAATAGTCCGGACCAAAATGAGTTCCCATAAGACCTGTAATAGAAAATAAACGGAACCAGGGTAGCTAACTCGATCCTTACTACTATGTTGATATGGTCATTAAACTAGTCATTCAGTGCTGTAATTAGCAGTGCGGCAGTCGAAATTTTGAAATTAACTTAATGAATTTCTGTTAAGAGTCAAGAGTGCGACAGTTTTGACTTCGTTTTTGTCTTCACCTTAAAAAAAAATTATCTTGGTTTCCACAATTGCTCCTCTCCTGTCCACTTCAACACATAGACCTACAAAGCTGTACTATCACTTATTATTATGACGCAAGTCTCAATATCTTTTGTAGACTTTTAATAAACCAAGTACAACATCGAAGTGTTTCAAATCAACTTTATAAAAGTTGCCAATAACTCAAACGTTTAAATGTAAGTGAGGGTCCCTGAGATTTGAATTCGGTTGGCGTGTCCTAATCACATTGCTCTTTCCCTATTCTTCTAGTTTTTATTTTCTTGTTTGTCACACACACACTTTTTCCTCTCACAAGCTTCGCAATAATTTGAACTGATGTAATTTAAGTTATGTATGAAGTTTAAAACGTATTTTGATGGTATAAAGCTTCATCACATCAAAGGAGAAGCTAAAATTGGAAGGTGAACTAAGGTTGTGGCTACATCATGCCGTTCTTTTGAACTCGTAACATTTCAGCAATGGCCAGCCAGATACCAATCATTTTACATTGACTTGTGTAGGAACCGGGCTCGTCAAATGTTGTTATTGGGTTTGGGCTAGATCAGTATCTCATCAACGATAGAAACTTGTTGCTACTTGCCCATTAAAAACAAGTTATCCAAATTAGAGTTTTAAAGTACTATTTAAAATAGTTACTGAAGAAAGTTTCGAGTACTGTTTAAGAATGCACAAACCAAAAGCAAAGGAACTCTGTTTCTTTTCTTTCGAACCAAGTAAATGAATAAAATTTGATAGCCATTCAGAGTCGCACTCACATGCCTGAGAACCACCGAAAAAGCTCACTAATCTCTTCTCCGGTATGATTCGCCTCCAAATCCACCACCGTCATATCCTCGCTCGGGCGACTGCTCCCACTAAAATATCTATCAGAGCTTCTATAAGATATACCAAGCGAGAGTCGGTCCACGTAATCCCTAAGCCAGCTTCTAGAACCTTCGTTGCCTATCTCTCCCGCCAAACTCGCTTCAAACGCGGCCGGATTATAACTCGACGTAGTAACCGCTGCCGCAGGCGCGTCTTCCTGTTTTCGCGTTTGATTGAAATTCGACTCCGAGATTTCGGATTCGACGTCGTCCACTATGTAATCGAACGATCCGATTGAGTAAGACCGGTGCTGCTGATCGTCGGATTCCGGAATCCGATTGTCGCGGCGGCGGCTGATCGATCCGATTTCGAGACGGAAACTGTTGTTATCTCCTTCTCCGCCGAGAGCCGTCTTCGTCGGATCGGAATCGGAAGCGAACAGAGGAGAGCGGCAGAGCGGACACGTTTGATTAGAGGCTAGCCAGATATCGATGCAATCGGCGTGGAAGGCGTGGCGGCAGAGAGGCAGAAGACGGAGCTGATCCTCCGGTTCGAATTTGGATAAACAGACGGCGCAGTCGCTGGANGTCACTCATTGACGGAGGAGAATTTGAAAATCGGGAGCGAGTCGAGTACTGAAGATCGTTCTGTTTCGGGAGAGACTCGGTGAGTGGAGAATCGGAGGGGATCGGAGGAGGAGGAGGATGGAGAGAGAGGCGAGTGGTGGTTGTTACTACAGCGGTTGAGGCAGCGGAGGAGGAAGCAGATGGAGACGGAGATGGTGAGAGTGATGAGAAGGATGATGATGGTGGCGAGTACGCTCGGTTTTAGACTATCGAGAGAAGAAGAGTTTGCGCCATGGCTAGGGTTGATGTGAGAGTCCATTGCTTTGTGAGAGAGAGAGCTGTTTGTGTAATTTGTATTAATGGCGGTGGAAGAAGAAATGAGGTCACGTGTGAGTCACGTGAGGGTCATGGACTATAAATAGAGAGGAGAGGACAGATTTTATAAAGGGGACGTTGGGAAAGGAGGTAGCAGAGAAGTAAATGATAACCAAACCAACTTAAAACTGTGTCGATATTTAATACTACCATAAAGTTTTAATCAAATCAAAGGCTTGTTTTTCACTTGTTTTAAAGGTTTTTCTCAAGGGATACACTTATCTTTGTGTGTTTTCTTTTTTTATTTTGAGGTTTTGGTATCATATCTTGAGCTTTCCTTTATTTATGCTTACCTTGCTGAGTTTGTAAACAGATCGATTCCATTTTGACATTTTAGCCGATTCTTATGATTATTGTTTAAACTTTATGTTGCTTTTTATATAAAAATATGTCATGGCTACCATTGTTTTTCACACTATCCTTTTCCGATATCCATTAATAGTTTCTCTGCCAAGTGTTACAAAATCCGAGGTTTTTATTTATGCAACAGAACCCGGAAAAAAAGTTTGTCTTTTTGCGTAAGCTTCAAGAAAGTAAACCGGTTTAAGTGGGTTTAAGATTCAAACTAGTATCACGTACAACTGTACAAGAAATGTTTAATCATAATTAATCCATTGGTTAGGAAATGCTAAAAGGACGATAACATTGTGGTGAGACATATCTTCTTTGTGTTTGTAAATCATATGAATAGAACATTCTATATTAAAAAAAAAAAACATTCTATATTACGCAGAACCTTACTTAATTCATATATGTTCAATTGTATGAGACAAAAACGAAAACAGTATATTATATGAATTCCACAAAGTTCGTTGGCTTAAAATTAATACGACTACGCAGGGAACATGTGAACACAGCTTTTATTAGGATATGCAAAATGAGATGTCATTTGTAATATTAAGTCCATCACGTAATGCATGGAGGCTCAAATACACATGACTAATCATTATTGGATATTATTGTTTTTTTGGGGTTGCATCTTTAATGCTTTGCGTAAACTAAGGCTGCAGTTACGTAGCACGCTCGTAGCAAGCCTCCACACTCCATTAAGTCTCATATTTTTAGTAATACACATAGATTATACAATATGAAGATACATCAAGCTTTCCAGTAACTATGCCACCAAATACGTGAAACTGCATGCAGATACATACATCTGATTTGCCCCTAAAGAACTTAAATCAATATTAAACTATCATATCTCGATGTTGACTAATCATACAAAGGCATAGCCAAACTTGTCGTGGTTCGATTACTCGACTGAAAGAAAATGTTTTCGAATGATCTACATAGCTGCGACGATTCAGTATAAATTTTAAAAACGTTAAGAGAATTAATGTAATGAGGAAATGTAAGAAACATGGTGGTGTGCTCTTGTGTCTGTACTCCTGAAAGGACAACAAAGTCATTAAAACAGACAACCTAGCTATTTTTAATCATCTAAACCATGAATATTTCCTTTCCAAAATCAATTTGTTTACTCGATATTGTATGTACTTTACTTGCATTGCACTCTATGCATGTTCTTCTTTTTCTAATCAATCTACAACCTTTTTTTTACACTGAAATTTCATTAATTGAAAGCATAGTGCAATAAGCCTAAAAACGATGGCCCAAACCGAGGTTCATTACACAGAAAAGAAAACACGAAGAGCCGTTTTGGCTATAGAATCACAACCGTGTTCTTTGATCGGGGGAGATAAGAGAACACGATTGATGCAAACCCAGAGGAGACCGGACGGATGTCAGAGACACGGTGATTTCTTTAGATTGGAGGTTGCCGGTGATAGCTCGGATGAGTGTTGAGTACTTGAGTTGTCGGAGAAAACCCTCACCGAAAGGAAGTCTAGGGGTAACACCATGCAAAGGCCGGCAGATCTCATCGCAATGGCTTCTTAGCTCCCTGGCTCAAAGTCTCAAAGTCAAAGGGTCTCCAAAAAAGAAGCCTAGTCTACAGACAACACGAACAAATCATGAATCAAAAGAACCTAAAGAGAATTCGATGTAAGATCATGAGCTTAGTCTGAATTTTACTGTATGTACGTTCAATCACCACATAAAATTAGGATCAATGAACATAACAACACATTTATGCTAAAGTATTTGTAAGATATGAAGTGAGGTTCCCAGACACTGATCTTGGTATGTATCCTCCTGAAACATGTAAACAAGACATCCAGACTTAAATACATCAAGCAATCACAAAACTTTAACCATAATCACCTTGTATTACATTATGCTCACATGTCTTTCAATAGGCATAACCAAGGCTTTTGTCAATCATTATGTACATTGATAAAGATTCTTAAACCAGCTTATAGATCATTACCATAAGTTTACAAAGCTCATACAATGAAGTAGAGATTATAAACAAAAATGAGGTACTTTGTTACGTATGGATCAGTGCGTGGAGGTGTGCAAGGATTAATGACGTGGAGATGGGCAAGTGGCCTTAACAACTCACGGGAAGAGAACGCCAAGGAAGACTTCACTATATAAAGAATATCTAAGCAATAATAATAGTTATCCAGAGATTAGATCAAATATAATAGGAGAGGGGAGAATACTACTCTCTAGCAATTCTCTCAAACCCTTGTAATTGTTTCATCTTTTGGAATACAATCAGTATGTTCCCTTTAGATCATCGTTTTAACATCTACTCGAAACATACTTGTACAGCAACAGCATGCTCAAATGCTCAATACCGTTCTCTAGTGGATACGGTCCAATGAGCCGCATGGGAGGAATACTTTTTGTTTTTGCTCTTTCTTATCAGAACCGACTTTGATCCTAGTTTAGTTTTGACGAGAATGGTTGCATATTTGGGTTGAACAAGGCTCACCAATCTAAAACATACTAAAACCAGAGACAATGTTGGCCTCATTCAAATCAAAGAAACTTCAGATCAAAGCTGACAAAAGAAAAAGTAATTTCATACTTGGCGGGCAAACTCATAAACATCATTGTGCCCAAAGATGAACTAACAATCTGTGAACATGACAAACAGGTACGGAGTTATCTGAATTTCCATCACCCTCTACAATGCGAAACACAAGGCAAACCATGGATGAGCAACTCTGCATCTTAGATATCGAATTGTAACACCCAACAAACAAGTCAACTTTCAACTTGATCTTCAGACCTAGTACAAAAATGCTGGAACCAAGAATCAATCACTAAGTAAAAACATACGACCTTGTCTGTTTCGTAAGAACAAAAACACATTCAAATAAGGAAGCACCTTACGAAACAACAAAAGAAAACAAAGAATTCTTGAATACTGAAACATTATCCAATATTGATAGATCCCTTGAAGCAAAAACAAACCGTTAAAAATTTAAATTTATACTCTAAGTCAACCCTGAGCTAGCTTCCTCGCAGCCACTTCCTTCTCTTCTTCTTCGACCTTGTTCTTATCGAATTCCATCTCCATCTTCACAGCTTTTTCCGCTGTAAAGATAGGCTCGTAATAATCGGAGTGAGCAACCATACATTTAAACAACGTAGTACTGACTTCCCTACACTTGGGGACGTAATCTTCTTTCTTCTTCTTAGCTTCCTCCACACAAACTTCCCAAGCCGTGTATGAGTCTTTGCAACCACCTCCTTTCATATACAAGCAAAGCCCGCACTCCTCTTCGTCTCCTTCCTTTGGGGATTCAACTGGATCATCCCAAACAGTTGAAGAATCTCCAAGTTTCTCTGACGGCGCTTCGTTCATTCGAGGTTTGGAATCGGATGAAGTCTCCGATTTTGGATCCGAATATGACGTCATCTCCATGTTCTCTCAGCCGCGAGATCGCTTCGTGATCGAAATCAATTTATTCAGTCCCGATTACTCGTACTAGATGCGGCCAACAACGCAGCTTCCACGTTTTAAAACTGTTGGAATGAAAAACAACTTTGCAGAGATGGAGAAAGTATTTAAGTTTGCATGTATTTATAGTCTCAAAAATACAAAAATAAATCTCATACTGTATATTTTAATCGTAAATTTAGGGAATTCTATTAGAATATCTTGATAAGTTTATCTATGGAATAATTTGGAAAATACTCTATTTAGGATTTGAAATTTGAAAAATACATTGCTTTTAATTTATTTTGAAAACTACACTTTTTTAATATGAATTTACTTTTTACCCAATTTAATATTTCAATAATTAATAGATAAATTCGTAATTAATAATAATTTATAATAATTATGTTTAAAATAAATACGTGTTTAAAGATAAATATGTTACAATAAAAAAGATATATAAAATAAATAAAATTATGATTTGAGTTGAGTTTATCATGACATTAATATAGATTTTAATTTATTTTGTTAACTTTAAAATAAATAAAATTTACAATTCAATATAATAAAATTTATAAATATATTAAAAAGATATGGAAAAGATATTATGTAGTTTAAAAATATATTATGCATATTCTCTAAAGATTTTTCTTTTCTCTAAAACATTTTTTTTAAAAATATAAGAAAATTAAGAAATATTAAGATTGGACAATTTGGTAAATTTATATATAAATAAGTGTATTTTCCAAAAGCTTAAATCAAAGTTTTTTTTTTTCAAGTTATAATCTTATTGAAGTGCATTTATCCAAATTTTCCCTTTATATCTTAATTATTTAGATAATTCTATAAAGTTATCTTAGTATAACCTTGTCATAATTATCTCGATAAATCTATGGAATATCTTGGAAAGTGGAAAAACTTTTTAATTATTTAGATAACTGTATAAAAATACTTTTGTAAGTATTGTGAACACAGAATGTAGGGTTATTGTATTCAATTTAACAAATGTGAAAATTGAAATATTATGTACTAAAATAAAAAAAATTAACCATAATTTCATTATTGATACAAACTAAAAAATACAGTATGTCTTTACATAATACAACAAAGAAACAAAATAAAATAGCTTCACAACAAGCAAACAAAATAGAAATGAATTTAGATTATTTATACTAAAAAGCAAGTTAAAATATTCACACTGGCGTATAATTGAAATATAACGCAATCTCATTAATAAGTACAATAATTGTATTAGAAAATGTATTCAATAGTAACGGAACTAACATCAAATCTTTTACAACAAACAAATTCAATGAAAAATATAATTTTTTTACGATCTTGGTATCTGGAGCCTCAAAAATAACAATTTTAAAAATATAATGGAACAAATTCCAGCGCTAAGCGTATGCTTCCCCTAGTGATGTATATTCTTCTTTTATTTTATTTTTGTTAATTTTCATTACTTCAGTTAATTATAATGGAATTGTTAAATTAAAATCTTGTTTATGTAGTTTTTATGGTGAGTACAAATTTTCATGTACTGTTTCGATTAGTTTTATAGTATGTTGTCTATAATTAGTTAATGTGATTTTTAATCTTTACATATTCTAAAAACTAATGGTTTTACCAATATAATTTTTCCGCTATGATGTTCAATAATTTTGTAAAAGCATCGAATTTTCATCTTATGTAGTTAGTTGTATAAATGTGGACACAGAATAAAAAAAATCATTTAACCTCCATTTTCAGTTTGTTCCTTGTTTAATATTCCATCCGTTTCATATTAAATGTCATTGTAGAGAAAAAAAATTATTGCAAAATAAGTGTCAATGTAAAATTTATTAGTTGTATTCTGCAGTTTATTTTTCTATTGGTTTAAATATAAATAGGTGTATGGATAATGATGGTTTTATATGGAAAATATGCAAAACCAAATAATTTCTTAATTTGTGTGCAAAACTTTCAAACGATACTTAATATGAAATTGATGAGTATTGATTTTAATATGTATTATATTGATATCAATATATTTCATGTTAATTTAGAAGAATTAGCTTAGATATTGATGTTGTAATAATGTTAAAATTACATTGGCAAATATTTTTTGTGAAAGTTTAATATTTTCAAAAGTTTTTTTTTCTGATACCGCTCATGCCACAGAAGACCACAGGTAAGTTAAGTGGTTTAGTTCGTTGTGTCACAAACAATTGTACGAGCGAGGGGGGCATAAAGTAGCTGTAATGGGCCCTAAGGGACAAATTGATTGGAGAACTGGGCCTCGGGAATTTACATGGGTCCCATTTTAGTGATTCCTTTTGTCGTCTTGCTAGAGTTGCCTAGTCAGATCCTTGTTAGATTCCGAACAATGTGGGGACACGAATACTAATTGTGGACCACACTAATAAACCATGCAGTTTCGAATACGAGTTTCATGCTTACAAATAATTTTTTGTTGGTAATATTACTATTATATCTTGCTATTTTGTAATATTATTTAACATTTTTATAATAAAACTAGTGAATAATTATTGCATATATTTATTTATTTTATATATTATTATAAGAAGTAAAATTATATATCGGTTGTTGGCAAATATTAATTTAATAAATTTATTTTTAAAACTAAAGTATTAGATAAAGTCATAAAGGTCTTCACCTCTGTCAACTGAAAATAATACTATCAAAATCAAAGAGAAGTAAATGCTTAAAATAACTGAGTTATGAACAATAATATTTTATAGGTCTCATGTACCTTTCACCAATGTCAAATATTATTTATTTTCTTCTAATTAGTGTATTAATTATATATTTGAAAAGTACGTAGATCATGCCCAGTGCGTGATGTTGTTGGCCAAGGAATGCAATAATGGAGCCGGAAAGCAATTAGGGCATACTCACTTGATTCTCTCGACGAACGTGGTCCACTCAACTATTTAGAATCTATTAAACAAAACAAAATGCTATTATTTTTCTCTCGTTCGAATATTATGTTAGTTTATTTTCTTAATGTATCATCCGGTCACTTGTCAAATTAAGTGCTGTAGTTCACACAAGCAATATCAAAGAAAAAACTAAAGTATACACATTATAGAATATGAACATGATTACTTACTACATGGTAACTTTCTTAAATTTTATAAAGTACAATGATCATATGCCTAAGGGAGTTAAAAGAAACTAGAGAAAAGTACAACAACACCCAACTCCCATTAAATTTCATCATTGGATGATATGAACTCAAATCACGGACAAGTAAACAAATTGTAGATCATCTGAAGATATTGATATAAATGTAAAAATGAACGGTCACGAGTGATGCTTGATCGTAGACCACAAAAGCTAGAATGGTCCGTGACACAGCCGATTCTAACGCTGGCTTTTCTATATAAGACCCATCACTCTAATACCATTTGTCTCTGAGCTTCTTCTACCTCTTCTTTGAGCTCCCTTTTCAACAAGAGAATTAAACATTTGGTTGTTCGTTTAAACTCTGATAATGGATTCGTATTACGTCAGGTTTGTCGTCAGCGACGAGCCACACTTTCTAGAGTCTTGCTCTCTTTGCCGTAAAACCCTTTCTCTTAACTCCGATATTTTCATGTATAGGTACTTGCTTTCTTTGAGCCAAAACGGAACAAATAATATACCGTTAATTTGAATCAATTTCATTTTTTGGATATGATCTTTTTCTGATACTAATTCTCTGGCTCTTTTTTTACAGAGGAGACATGGCATTTTGTAGCCAAGAGTGTAGGCAAGAGCAGATTGAGTCTGATGAAAAGAAAGCCAAGAGATGGAGAAAAGCGTCATCATCGTCGTCGTCCAGATCCAAAATCTCCGTAGCCGGAAAAACCGTACGGACGGAAACTCTCGTCGTGTCTTAGTCATTACATGTTCGAGAAGAGATCTTTTTTGTTTGTGGTTTTCTTGGTTTCAGTTTAAAGAAACAAAAACAATAATGATAAAAGTCACTTTCTAAGTTAATGTGTTCTATTGGCTATTCAAGAAACGTGTTGGCCCATTTGAGAGGACATGGGCTCATTTTTGAAGATTTAATACACTATTTTGATTTTTCATAAGGAGAGATGTTACAACAAAAAAGATCAACAAATGCTCCTGAAGAAAGTAGATTCTTATGTATAGAATAAAATTAAAAACCACCT
>OVBX01003592.1:0-16452 GCA_900406325.1 Erucastrum elatum | reverse complement strand
TTAACCGTTCTCGGAAGGTGACCCCTGTTTCCTGACGATCGGATGGTTGGGTTGTTGTAGACTGAGATCTAGTTATCTCTTCGAATCGTTGCTGCCGTTTGGCTAGCTGTTGCACCGTTCGCTCGGTTTCCTGAGCTTTATCTACCAACTGGATCATCATCCGGCGGATCTCGGAAAGGTGAGCTTCCGTTTGATTCGGAGCGGACTGATGCAATGGGTTGAGGGCTGAAGGCCCATAATTGTTCCCGCTGGGAGCTCTGAGGTTAGTTGCCCCCGGAGCGGTGCGGCTCGGTGAGTTGTTGCTCTGGTTTGATTGATCTGGGTTAGATGGGTTCGTTCCATCAATTGGATTCATCCTTAAGCGTTAGAGTAAGGGATTCGATTTTTTGGTCCCCTCAGACGGCGCCAATTGTGAGAGACAAGATTTCACCCTAGGATTCTAGGTAAGGTCAAAGAAGGTACAAGGAGATTCGTGGGCTGAATCCCGTCAAGAGCTTTAAGAATGAATGAATAGATACTTTTATTGAAGATTCGAATGTTAATGTTACAAGAAGATGTTGAACAAGTGATTACAAAAGAAATGAGAAATATTTTAGAACTTGTGTGAAATAAGTCGGAATGACATGATCCTTTTTTGGTCTTTTATCTCTTCTTTAAATAGCTTCGGACTTTCTCTTGATCGTCTCTAACTGATCTCCGAGATCTTCTCCATTTGTTGAGGAATTCGTAACAGCTACCTATTGACCGGGTCCTGCGTTCTTTCTGTTGTGGTGTGAGCCTCCTCTTTAATGTGACCTCTTTAAAGTCTATCCTTAGCTTTCAGCCTCCAGCTCCGTGCTGAGCTTCAGCTAAAGTCACTGATACATATCGGGCTTTATCTCGGCCCAGAATTTGTTTAGGTTCCACCGTTAGCTGATGGGCCATATTTGGGCCCAACACTTCTTACCTCTTAGCTAATAGTTGTGCTTCTAGTGCTTAAGGCATTGTCTTCATATTTCGTGGTGACTTTGAGTTTTCGGTGATTATTCTTCCTTTGAACTGCTGATCTTAGTTCTTTGATTGCACTATTTTATGTTCAGAGGATTAATTGATTAATTTATCTCAACTTTACATTTTTATTCTTTTCTGACCTATGCTTATTCTGGCCAAAACACTATAAGGTAATGTGTGATGAGTAGTCTTTGTTCATGATCACCTTTCGCGTTCAGGTATTTATTAAATTAGTGTTATTATGATATTGTTTTCTCTATAATTGTGGAGGTTTTAGGTTTATTTTCTTCTTCTTAATTTGATTATTTTATAATTGTAATAATAAAATAAATATAAAATTTGTAAATAAAATAATAATTAAAATAATAAATAGTGAAAAATTATGTTATTTTCAGTTTTTAATAAATTAAATTTTAAAATATATTTATATTATTTTGTTTATTTTTATCATTTTGAATTTTAGTGAGTAATATAATAAATTATTCATATTATGATGGTTAATGTGACAAAGATTAAATATGATGAGTTGCATAAATAAGTCATTTGTGTGCATTAGAGATTAAAATCACGATTAAAAATTTTGGGGTTAATCGATGAAGAAAAATGAACAATTAAAGAAAGTTTGACCAAATTGTAAAAAAATTTAAAGAAAAAGATTTAAAATGTAAAAAAAAAATATGAGGACACGTTTCGCAAAAGCCCCCTGCCACATGGAAGAAGAAGAGAGAAAACTTAACTTTATATATATATATAGATTATCTGATGTTGTATCCAAATATTGTTCAGCTTTGTAGTCAGTATCTGTATCAAGATATAGTATTTAGATATTAAGTTGTCTGTGTTTTTATTTTACAATGACCTTTGATTGCTACTAGTTTAGAAGATTAAAACTGCATGATTTATACTGTCAATAATGAAATAATAACATGTTCGCATAAATATGTTTAAATTATTTTTGTAACATAATAACTATTATACATGAATCCAATTTGGTGGTTTTGACGGAAAAGCCATATTCAACTTTTGTGAGAAAACTCGATTTTCATTTAGTGGAAAATTTCAGTTTTGCGGTTTTGACTTTGAAACCTATTTTTCCTTTTTGGGAGAATATTTTGATGTTTTTGCAAAAAACTAGATCTTTCGCTTTGATGGAAAAAAAATCAAATTTTGCCATTTTGACAGTTAAAAATATTTTTTTTCACTTTTAGAGTAAAAGTTATAATGTTGGCGTCTGTGTTGGCGGAAAAAATCCAACTTTGCTTCTTGTTTTACAATATAACTGTTTTATGTTTTTGGTTAGAAAACTAGATTTGTAGTTTTGGTAGAAAGCTAATTTTTTATTTTGGTGGAAAATTCAAATTTTCCGTTTTGATGAAAAAGTCGATTTACCGTTCTAGTAAAAAAATCTGATTTTGCACTTTTGATGAAAAAAAACCAACTTAACGGTTTTAAAGAAACATTATTTGTGTGTTTTGACACATATCTAATTTTATAGTTTTGGCAAGAAATTGATTTTGCGTATGGCAAGACAATTTAATTTGTCATTTTGATGGAAAACTTGATTTTGCCATTTTAGCAAAAACCTTAATTTTATAGTTTTGATATTTGTATTGATTTTCTTAAAAAGATTGGATTTTGAGATAAAAATCTTGTATTCAAATTATGTATTTCTTTGCATTTCAAATATCTAGTTATTTAGATAATATGAATTATATATCTAAATGTAACGCAGATGTTGGTGCGGTAGTGTTCAAACAAATAATCCATGTTCTTTTCCTTAACGCAGCGTCAGCGTCACAAAAATATCAAAAGATTAAAATTGACACGTCAGCAGCGGAAGAAAACAGAGAGTTGAATGATACTAATAATTAACACAAACAACACATTAACGCAGAGTTGAAGACGCTGATAATTACAGCGACGATGAAAGCTCGGAAAAAATCAGTTGCGGCAGTCGCCGGCGGAAGCTGTATAACGAAGCTGGACTTAAATTTATTTTTCTTGCTTGTTAATATCGATTTACATTTAGATGCAGCAGGTTTGAATAAAAAAACAAATATGGTCTAAAAATCTAATAAAAACAACACTCCATATAATGGCAGCTGTATACACTTTTGGGCCATATTTTTTAAATTTTAAATCAGGTTTTCCAAATTTTTCTCTAGTCCGAGAGAAATGTAAATACAGACAAAGAAAAGGCTTCAATCTTTCATGGCCCTGTGGCTGAAATGCTAAGGCATAAAACTAAAAACTTCCTAGCCAACTTTTGATACCATTCAATTTGAGTAACACATGGATTGAACCACGGATGCAAGATGTCAAGCTGTGATTTTGCACTGTACTAAAGGGAAAATCTTATGGTTTCTACTTTTACTTTCTGAAAGTAGTATATCCATTAAAAAGTACAAAAAAGAAAATAATGAGTAAATCTTCAAGAATCAAACCAAGGTGACTTGGTCTTCTAATTGATAAGTCAACTATTGTTGAATAAGACCAACCATCACATCGACCATTGACTTCTATAAAACAGTTGTTATATGCTTTATACCAAAATGTTGCATAAGACAGAATAAACAATGTTTCAATTTTAAAAATGTCCCTTATTAGTTGTGTAAGGGACTAATCTTCTTCATCAACTACCTCTCCACGTCTTAAATTTTTTTATTAACATTGATTGAATGATTCTTTACGGATCCAACTTATGAGTCTTCCAACCTAAGAGGCTAAGACTAAACACAGAGACATTCATATACACATATTTAAATAGAAGATTGATTCATATTTAAAATCCAAAATCAATGGCATAAAATCTTTGAAGTATTTTAGTAAACGCATTCAGCAAAGGTTACCTCATGGCAACTACTACCATTAATACATCATTTTTTTTTTGATAACTTAAGTAACATATCCTTAGCTGCCAATAATACCTGTGCTAAAGAAAACAATCCAACAATCTCCAAAGGCAACCACTAATCCTCAGAGTCTGCATTCTCACGACAACATTTCCGTCCTGAACATCAATCAAAACACACAAAACAAACTCACAAATCATAACTATAACTAATGCTAGACATAATAGATTCAAGGAACATCAACAATAACTATTACTAATGCTAGTCATACTAGATTCAAGGCACATCAACACTACGTTTAATTTTCAAGTTATGTAGCTAAGCTTTAGGGATCTTACCAAGTAGCTTCTTCAGTCGTTGAACCAGTAGGGTATCTGATAATCCTCTGCAGAATCACAGTCCTCGCCTTTGTCACATCACTACAATACTTATCCGCATGCTCTCTTAGCTCTTCAATGGTACCAGTAAACACATCAAGCTTCTTTTTGATTTCATCCATCGCAAGCCTCACACATTTCTCCTCAGCAACAGCAAACTCAGCATTCTTCAACAGAGACTCAATGTCAACTTCCACTCTACGCACAAGCACGCTTATGTTATCCATCTCCTTAACCGATATATAAGTCCCGATCCTAACAGATGTAACGATCTCCTTCTGCCCTTTAACAATTTTCTCATACTTAGTCCAAAGAGAGTTGCACCACTTCCCAACAGACCCCACAGGAACAGCCAACGCGCCGGCTATAGCCGCCACAACAGGCGGTGCAGCCACGGCGGCTGCAACTACGGAGAAGATAAGCACAGAGACAAAAGCGGTCACAAACACCATGTTGGATACTCTTCTCCATGATTTAATGTTCTTAAGCTTCTTATCAAGCCTCCTCTTCAGCTTATGAAGCTCGTCAAGCATCATGACCTGATGTTTATGAACCAAATCGAAAAGATCGAAGAACTCTTTAGTAAACGGATCACCTGCCAACTTAAACCTCTTAAGCTCCTCAAGCGTCTTCTCATACTTTCTATTCTCGTTACTCTCATCCTCTTCCTCCTCAAACTGTTTCACAGCGAACTGAATAATCACTTGGCTTCTCTTCGCGCGGTTAAGACAGCTCTCGAGCTCAGAGCAGAAGTCCATAGTCTTGGCAGTGCTTTCGAAGTACATGTTGACGAGACCGAACAAGTCTTGGTTGCTCCATATGTCCTCTTTCTCCTGTAATATGACTTTGACCACGTCTTGGTTCATGTCTAGAAGACATTGCGTCACCTCTCTGAGGGAATCGAAGGATAGAGATTTGAGCTCCACGCCTGAAGCGAGCTTGTTGATGACTCGGTTGGTTCGTTCGTGGAGGGCTGAGTCGAAAGACTCGAGCTTTGGATCTTCGCTGCAAGCTGTTTCGTAAGAGGTCAGGTGCTCTGTGTATGCTGAGTTTATCTTGATCTGTACTGGCGTTGAAGGTGACCCTGTTTCCTTTTTTGTCTTGCCCGTGCTACACTTTCCTCCCATCATTCTCTTTCTTTTCAAACTCTTGTCTAAATCTAGAAACCAAACCAATCTTGTAAGAGCAAGAGAGAGAGAGAGATCTTAGATTACAAGTAAAACAGAAAGTAATGCAATCGAAATGGGTAATTGATTTTATAGCTTAAAGCAACAAACTTTACGCCGAATCTTGCGGAGCAATCTAATATTGTAACCGACATCCAAGAGAGAGGAGAGAGAGAGAGAGAGTTATACCTGGAAGATGATCTTGGTGATGAGAATGCGATTGAAAGCAGAGATTGTCTGAAAGAAACAAAGGTGGAGTTTTTATAGAAGTGTTTTGTGTTTAGGGTTTTAGTTTAGAGTTTCTGGAAGAGAAGAAGTAGCTTGTACGCTTGGAGAAGCTTGAGGAGAATCGGAAGGTAAAGAGAGAGAAAATGTGAAGGGAAAAGGAGAGATCTGAGGAGGAAGACTATTTCTCACGCGGTTTTTGGACAGTGTGAGAAAGTCTTTGCGCTTCTCAACTCGGTCTTGACGGACTCATCGATGGCAAGTCCAACACTGAAAGAACGAAGGAAGAAAGAAGAAACCGAAAAAATGTAGATTCGCTTTTTCTTTTTGTTGTCTGAAAAAAGACAAAATCATTAATCAGTGGTTGAAGACGTGAAAACTGAAAGCAATGGGCCCACTGATTTTCCCATCTAGAATTGATTAACTTAACCAAGAAGCTCAATGGAGCTTAAATGGAAGGTGAAGAATGCCAAAGTGTGAACACATACGTAGTGTTTTTTCTTTCTATGTGGAGCATTTACATGGGCCCACCGATTTTCCTATCTAAAAAATAGTTACCGATAACGTAACCACTAGTAAGAAGAAAGACAGTAGAGCTTTATCTACCACTAAAAAGACGGTAGATTGGATTTACAGTTTTATATATTAAAAAAGAAATCATAATTTTTCATGTGTGATTTTTAATTAAATGGACTCTTACTAAAAATATAACTTTAAATATATGTATTATTTATTCAACTATACATATTTAGGCTAACAATAAAAAAGTAATCAATTAAAATCAGTAGCATCTCATTATTTCAGAGATTTCATAAATAAGAGTAATAATATATTGAATATTTGAACTATTCTAAATATATTTAATATATATATAGATATTAACATTTTCGAAAATATATTTAAATTATGTTAACAAGAAATTAGTTTTCAAAAATTATATGTAAATATTTTAACTAATTTCGTAATTAGTTTTGAAATATTATTATACCCTAATATTTTTAATTATCGTTTATAAAATAAATAAGAAATATTGTATCTTATTTTTATCAATTATATAATCAAAATCAATCATATTAAAATAATATTATTATGTTGATCTAAATATTTTTAAAATATATTAATTTTCAAAAAAATAGCTTCAATAATTTGTGGTATAATTGAAATTTTTCCTAATATCTTAATTATTAATGAAATATAATTATACATTAATATAAATAGGGAATTATTATTTGTATAATTTAAAATAAAAATTCTAGCATAACTTTATCTATTTTATTTGTAATCAATCATGTTAAAATAAAATTATTATATTGAACTACCTATGATAAAATTATATTAAATTGATAGCTAAAAATGTATATTCATACATATAAAATATTTATGTTAAAAATAATATTCAAAATGACATACTACAATATATTTATAAAAATTAACATATCTTACATTTTTGTATATACAATAATATATTATGTAAAATGAATAAACATAAAAATATTACAAAAATGAAATCCAGTTTTTAAAGGGCTGGTAAAAATTTAATATAAATTAAATACAAAATAATTATTAAAATCATGGTTTTTCATGTACATTAATTTGTTTAATAAATAAATATAAATACAATAAGATAAATATATAATAAGAAGAAACAAATACATGTGATGATTTTAAGTAACTGATTATTAACATGTAACTATAAATTATGATATTTGAAATATAAACATTTAAATATATGATTAACATAAAATAATAATCTAAAATAAATATATATACATATCAAATTGAAAATTACATCCGTACGGTTGCGCGGATTGAAATCTAGTTTAATATCATTGAACAAGAATTGAATCCAATTAAAAATAAGAGTTATTAACACTGAAAGGCAGTTTTCATGTTTTTATTACAAAAAACAGTTTAAACTTTTGAGGTACTTTTTTGTAATTAAAACCAAATAATTGACAACTAAGTAACTAAGATGGTCCCACATTTAACCACTTGCATTATCTCTTTTATCTCTCTTTCTTTCTTTTGAGAAATATGTTCGTTCTTCTTTTTCTTTTCCATATAATCCACATATTTTTTTCTGCAAATTATTATTTGTAGCATCATAATTTTATCTTCAATTTTATTTTATGTATCACTGATTTTTTTTTTTTGCAGAGCTACAGATCCAAAAAAAAATCAATACAAAGAAGAGGCAAAAGAATTTGGAGGCTTCAAAGAAAGACTTCTTCAACTCAAAATCAAAGCCTCAGCCTCTTGTAACCGTCTCTATCTCTGCCTCCGTCGACTGGAACCTCTGCCTCCACCTCGTCGCCTTTGTTTCAAAAGCTTGATGGGCAAAAATGGCCAATTTTAGCTTTATTGCACATTTGGTCCCTAGAAATTTGAATATATTCGTTTTTGATCTAAAAGTTTTTGATTTACAAATATACACCTTTTAAATTGATAATGACACAAGCGGATATGTTTATATTTTTTGTGTATATTGGTACATGATGGTATAAGTATACAATGCTAAGAAAACCAAAATCTACCACTATATATACACATATGTACACTATAATATTCATTGTACACATGTATGTTACTAACTTTTGATGTACACATGTACACTAACAAACGTACACAACTTTACAAAACATAATGAATTTTAACATGTTCTCATAGACGTACACATGTACACTAACAAACGTACACAACTATTGAATAATCTAATATGTATCAGAAAACATAATGACTTTTAACATGTTCCCATAAATCAGGTAAGTAAAGGTATTTCAATGATTTAGTCACTCTACTTAGAAATATATAACATATATTTGTAAGTTTTAATGTATATTTAAATTGCATCCGAATGTACACACAAAACCTCGTTGTCCACATGTACAATGACTCAGATGTACACATTTGTATCTTAGTATGTTAACCATATTCGTATGTGTTGCATCACATGTACAATGACTCACATGTATACCAGTGTATGAAACATACACATATAAAAAACTATTCAAGTGTACATAGATATTAAATACCGAAATATCCACATGTACATCGATGTGTACATACAAAAACTACTCATGTGTACATATATGACACCTCATGTTTGAATGATTTTTAGCATCTCGTTTTATATATTCTAATCATTTTGATTGTATATTAGGTGAATATGGTGCACTGTTGTGTTCAGTTGCATATTGTATGGTCTGGAGTGCACAATTGTGTACGCTATGTACGTTAAAGCACAATACATCACTACGTACACTAAAATTATTATTAATATCACAATGTACATTAAAAATTCCAGCTTAGAGTAGTACTAGTTTGCGAAAGATGTACACTTGTTTATTTGTACATTGCTTTAGTTATGATGATGATTTTAATAGTTTTAGTGTACTTGCTCAAAAAATAAAGGAAAATCACATGTGTACATGTAAACATTGCTAAAGTTATGATATAGGATAATAATAAAAATTTAAAACTTTGTTAAAATAATTTATACCAGTCATCCATAATATAGTTAGTGTCTACATGGACACCCAAAATCATTGATATTTTTCAGAGTTTTATGTTTGCTTTTATTATGGACAATTTCAATAATATTTTTGTGTACAAATTAGCACAGACAATTTATCAGTGTGAATATATGAATTATGGGACTAAATCAAAGAATTTATTTGCAAATCAGAAACATTTGGAATATAAATAAAATAAAACAAAACGACACGGACCAGTGTTGCAAAATCTGAACATGAGCTTGGTCTGGATTGCACAATTAAAAGTTTGGGAAATATTAGTGAACATAATAGAAGTTTGAGACGAATTGGAGAATAAACAAGAGTGGAAGGACCCGATGTGCAAATAATCAAAACTTCACCATTGTTGCTTCAATGATGCTTTCTCTTCGATCTGCCATCATAGCGACGACAATTCCAGCGTCCACAACTCTAGTCTTGAACAAGACAACCACGGTGAGGAGGAGACGATTTGATCTTGATGGGAATAGCGGTAGAGCTATGTCAGAATGGAGCTTAGGCTTTGAGGTCGTCAGTAATGGAGTTTCTTGGGGAAAAAGGACAGTTGTTCGTTGTAGAAGAAACCACAAGGGTTTTCACCACTCCAAAACTGATTTTTGATCCTCTTTTTGTTCTATTTTCATGAATGATTGTTTGTCATAGAAGAAATTCTTATTTGAAAGCATGAGAAAGATTATCTATCTTTTATTATTGTGAATTAGTTCTTTATTGAAAAAAAAATCATGTAAGTTTCAATGTCTTTTTTGATCTGTGAAAAAAGAAATAGGTTGAAGAAAGCAGAAAACAAGAAGAGAGAAGGAAACGAAGCGGGACCTCGTAATTACAATCTTCTTTAGTTTCAACCATTAAAAGTAACGAAAAATAAAGAAAGTTAGGAAAAAGTGTGTTAGTAGTGGAAACTGTCTTTTTATAATATAAGAAACATAAAACTGCCTTTCAATGTAATTATTTCTAAAAATAATAATCATAGCCAACTGAAATGGTTATTATTTTTCTAATATTGGTTTCTCGGGTTGACAAAAAAAATATTGGTTTCTCGGACTTTTATGGCCCATTTCAGTAAAAATTTAGTTATAGATCAACTACTTCCTCTAAAATATATTAAATTTTATTTATAAATACTGTGATTTTATTTATTCCATAATTTTAAATCAAATTAAACTTGTTCAAGTTTACAATTAATTATTATTAGTTGAAAAAAATATTTTCCTTAAAATATGTAGTTTTATAAAAGTAGGATGTATACAATATATGTTCGTTGTTACATATATATACTATTATTTGAAAAGTGATTTGGCTTATGTGTCATCTTTTCAATAATTTTAGGACTATTCAATAATTAATAAATATTTTATTATATATTTTAATAATAAATAGTTTTGGAAACATGATAATTACAATATTTTATTTATACAAATGTTTAGTATATATAATTTATTCAATGATTTTAATAAATAAATCTATAATATTTTATTTATATTATTTATGAAGTGATTTTGTTTATGTGTCAGCTTCTCTATGATTTTTGGACTATTCAATAATCAATAAATATTTTATTATATATTTTAATAATAAATAGTTTTGGAAACATGATAATTAAAATATTTCATTTATACAAATGTTTAGTATATATAATTTATTCAATGATTTTAATAAATAAATTTATAATATTTATATAAGATAATAAATAGTTTTAAGAAAAAATATGATAATTATAATTTACACAAATATTTCATATTTTAAAAAATAAGATAATTCTTAAATATATATATATATATATATATATTATGTTGTTATTTTAAAATAATATTTTTAATTATAAAGTAAAAAAATAAGATAAAATAGTTTAAAATAAACATTAAATAAGAAAAACATTTTTCTTAAATATTTTAATATGTGAGTGTTCCAAATTTTAACTCAATAATAATCATATATTTTTTGATGATTACCTTTGTTATGTATAAATAATTTGAAATTTGATCTAAAATTTTTGAGAAGATTTGAATTAATGATTAAAATGAAAACTAATAAATATTTATAAAACAATTATGCCTGCATGTGCGGGCAAAATACCTAGTATTTTTTTATTAATATATTCGATATGATTTGTGGTACATTAGTCTTATATATGTTTTTGATCATGTGATGATTTATTTTTAGTATAATTGACGATCACTTCGTTAAAAATAAAACCAAATTATACAAAAGTATATTGGATTTGTTAAAAACGTTCAATTTTTTTTTTTGTTAAAAATGTTCAATAATTTATTGAATTTGTTAAAAATGTATTGGCGTAAGTTATTAAAGCTTCGTCGTATTACATATGACTTCATACGTTTCAAGATAAACGATGGCAAAGCTCTGTACTTTTTGTTTGACAATTGACTTAAGATGGACAAGGATTTGGATATAACATGGGAGCTATGAATCAGCTGTCTTAGAGTTGGAGTAAGCAGGTATGTTACTCTTGCTGATGTAATCCACATGACATTATTTTGTTTGGTTTTCTCAGTCATACCGCGACAATCTTTCATGATCTGCGCATATGATACACTGAAAATGAATCCTACCTACTGTTAAATTAGTTGCTCAAAAAAATAATTGCTCAAAAAAAAGATACTGTCAAGTTAACAGCTGAAATTATAGTACTTTAGATTCAAATCCAGAGGACCAGTCAACACTTTATTTTTATGAGTTTCTAAAATCAAACTAAAAAGAAAATTGAGTTTTGATTTAAAGGTGACGATAGTAAACAAGACAAACAAGAGAATGATTCAAATTAACAAATAGCTAGCCTAGGGTATTTCATTAGGTATTGAATTGGAGCCAAACAATTATTCAAGCGCAGTGAAGTGCTTTCTAGAACTCGGATCACTCAGCCGGATCACTCCACTGTCGTGGTAGTGATCGCTTTGCAGATCGATCTCACCATCTAATTGTCGTTGAGATGAGAATCAATTGCAAGCCTTAGAGAACAAGTCTGATTAGTTCACTTACTACCCTAATATCTACTTTCGCTTTAGGGATATTAAGCTCATTCAATACGAGTCAGGTTATCTCCTAAGCGGTTATCTAGGTGATGAACCTTAGATCTATCAATAAGTGATCAGATTAGAGATAGCACTAAAAACAGTATGAATGAAGAACAGTTATAAATCGCTTATCTATGTTTAGCTCATGTCTCAACACCCTAAAAACCCTAGGCGAGCAGGATTACTACTCGATCATGATGCAAACAATCAAAGACATAAATCCAGAAATAAATTGCATAAGAACAGAGTAGAAAACAAAGGGTTCAGATTATCTTATTTATGAGAAGATGGATTCTTCTCTCTTATAAGTTGCAGATCGCCAAAATACTAGAGTTCTTTTGTAAAAACTAGCATAGAAAAATAATAGGATAGGTGACGTTTTTATAAGGAGGCGCCAATAGAAGAGAATTAGGACAACATGGATTTAATTCTTGAAATAAGAGTTTTCATATTCGTTGGGAACAACCGTCGGGATCACTCCGTATGCTTGTTCCGCTTGAGAACAGTCTCGGGACTGTTCTTCTTGAGTGTTCTTTGCAAGATTGCTCCAAATAGACAGCTTCTCTTCATGTACCCTCTCTTCACTCTTCTACCAATTCCAGACCTGCAAAAATCCATAAAAGACTAGACTAACACGGTTTAGAGACTTGAATTAAATGAAAACATATATACAATGATGTGAAAAACACCATATATTAGCATACTACCCACAGAAACTCACATGAGAAGATGGAGAATTGGGCAAGGTTCTGTTTATTGTGGAGAAGGGAATGAGAGTAAAGATCACTGTTTTTTTTTGCGTGTCTCTATATATTCACGGTTTGGATGAATATCACTGAAAGGCTACTTGGTGGCACAATCACTCTGGGCTGGGAAGATACCATCACCAACCTCTTGCACACGCCTCGGAGTTGATACAGTTTTTCTCAGAATGGTGGTGTTTGTGAGTCTGTGGAATTGACCAGTCGAGCCATTGGAAAAATGGTTAAGAACCGTATTTTATCACTGAAATATAAGGGGACCACAAAGTTGGAGGGTTTGCTAATGAGATGGTTTGATGTATACACTAACTAGGCCTCCATTCTTTTATATTTTTATAGGATAGGCTGTTTCCTCCACTGATAAATAATTTTGATATTCCATTAGAAAGGATTCAGTTTATCAAGTTTGTAGTGGACAAAATATGAATACATGGACTGGTAAACTTACTGTTAATTTTTATCATCTATAATAATGAAAAAATACAAAGAAAGTTTAATTTATTTACAGAATTACATAAAAAATGTTTCTTTTCATCCAATTACAAATTAAATAAGAAATACATCTCTATTTTCTTGTATTGAATTTTCAAAACGTTACCATGAATTGAAAATGGGGGAAATAGTTTTTTTAGGCCAAAAAAATGATCTTCATGTCACCCATTAGACTAATCTTATCTTTGTGCCATTTTTTCCTATAATATCCTTTTGTAATTCACAAAATAAATGAAATAAATTGTTTTAGAAACAAAAAAAAATAAAAAATAGTAACTAGTGATAAAAAACCAATATCAACTTATTGGTATTTTTTTTGAATTCTAAAAATGTTTAAATAATAGTTTCATATTTTGTTCTAATAAAAGTAGAATTGACATTCTACATAGTAGAACATATGATCTACTTTTTTCATTGAATCAACTATGTTTAGAATACGTGTTCTACATAAATAATAATAATCTAAAAATATTTAGAAATCACATTCTGCACTTAACCTATGTTTCTAAAATCCGTAGAAATCGAAATCTACACATAACTAGATTTCTAAAACCAGTAGAAATCAGATTCTACAAAATACTATAAATCTATAACAATTAGGNATTAGAAATCGATTTCTAACATGTTTAAAGTATTCTACATATAGTAGAATACATATTTTACAGATAATGACACATTCCAAAAATATAGGAATCGAATATTTGAAATATTTTATTTCCTTATTTAATATTTCGTTTTAAAATATAAAAAAAAGAAATCATGTTTTAACTAATTTTTAAATTAAAAATTAAAAAAAAAAGAAAAAAAAAGAAATCGACGTCAACTTCTTCTTTCTTCTCCAGACGCCACCTTCTATTGATTCACAAAATTTCTCAAAATTACCCCATTGATCCTGCTATGATTCATATCTATGCTTCATGTGGTGTTTGGGAATTTGTTGTAGATTCAGGTTGGAATTTCTCTGCTGATAAAAAGATAGGAGGAAGGTTGCTTGCTTTTGAGTTGAGCTATTCTGTTGAAGAGTTTAAGAAAATTGTTATAGAGGATTTTAGTTTCAAAGAAACAGATGCTGATTTGGAGTTGAGTTATCTACCTATTGGATTGGTCAGTTCATCAGAATGTCCACCGGTGATCATTGCAAACTCACGCCAAGTTCAAAATTTTCTAGGGTTTTGTAAGAAGCATCCGTCAACTCGATTGTGTGTTGCCTATAAAGCCAAGCAAGGAAATCCATATAAGATCGACATTGATCTTAACAAGATGGCAACTGATTCACGTAATGGTGAAGAAGAGGAGCAAAATCCTTTTGACAATGGAGGTGTCTCAAATAATGTTAAGGGGGCTAAGAATAACGAAAACAAGAAAGGGAAGATGAAGCAATGCAAAGTTGATGGAGATGATTGTGATGCTGACAATTATAGCAAGAAGAAGAAAGGAAAGATTGTGGGAACCGAAATTCGCACTGTCGATTTTTATTAAGTAAATCGGAGGAAAGCTAAGTAAACCTAACTTTCCCTGAAGGTTCGGATTCTCTGCGACAACCAACGACAAGTGATCAAATAAATGCGGAAAGGGTTTATTAAGATTTGAGACTGGACCTTAAGGAAGGCTGCCTACGTACCCCTTTCGAAGATCAAGTCGGACGTAGTTCAGTTGGAAGGGTTTGAACAAGAGATCGAACAGCCTGGCGGAGTTCGTCTAGTACGAGCGTTAGTCATAGAAACTGGCATGTCGAGAATAATGCATATGGTTTCTATGTGCAGAACTCTAAGTAAAAGGATTGTTAGATCCTTCCGCGAGAAACAAGAGTCTGCGGACAAGATAAAAATAGAACGAGAGACGGCCGGACGTTCTAGGTCCTGCCTTGCTAGTCTACCGCCTAAATTCTAAGTTCTTAAGCTAACAGGAGCTCTCTAGGTCTCCAATCTCGGATTTACTTTCTCTCTAGGATTTTTGCTCTCGCTCTGCCTTTACTTCTCTCCCAAAGCTCCATTATATACTCCTTCTTATGACGGTTTATTCTCCTTTTGGGCCGTGAAGCGGGCTTTTTCCATTTTCGTCGGCCTTCATGTTTATCGGGAAACTTGACATTTATCTTCGGGAAACTTGACATTTATCCTTCTGGAAATTTAGCATTTATCTTGTTATGTAAAGATAAACGTAAATCGTCGTACCTATCTCAGATAATCGTAAGCGGACTGTCCGATCGCGTTTGGTCCCTTTCGGGCCGTCTCTAGGACTTCCGTTGTTTTCTACGATTTCTTCGGAAGATCTTCAATCCTTCGTAGAGTTGAGATGAGTGGTGTCTTAAGATAACCATCACTGTTTCGCACGAAGAATTTAAGATCTTCCTTCCCGTTGATATCTTACGAGTTTCAGAAGTGTTTCCGACGATCTTAGTTTGGAGTAAGAATGAGAGTTTTGTACGCGGAATCTCGACGATTCGTTCCACGAAAACTTGGGAAAGGTGCAAAGCACAGACTTTTGACGGGCGGGGCCTAAAACTTATGCACGGAAGCTTGTCGCCGGACGACCCGAGCCAGCACGGGGCTAGCCGCCGGCGGCCAGGACCAGCACATGCGTCTCAACGAGAGCTTCGATTTGATATCTTGATCGTTTTCTGGGTCCTCACGGTTTGAGAGAACGTACTCTTTGAAGTTTCCCGGCGGCTACGGCCAACGCGGGCGCTAGCCGCCCGGCGGCCTGGACCAGCACGGGCGCTAGCCGGCGGCGGCCAGGACCAGCACGTGCGTCTCGACGGGGGCTTCGATTTGATATCTTGATCGTTTTTTGGGTCCACACGGTTTGAGAGAATGGGCTCTTTGAAGTTTCAAGGCGGATTCCTTGGTGTTCGGCCTATCCAAACTTAGATCACTTCCCGTTTCTTCCGTATACTTTTGTATGGCCGTGTCATCTCA
This sequence comes from Erucastrum elatum, assembly GCA_900406325.1. Lineage (NCBI taxonomy): Eukaryota > Viridiplantae > Streptophyta > Magnoliopsida > Brassicales > Brassicaceae > Erucastrum > Erucastrum elatum. Next base: position 106 of record OVBX01003592.1, on the reverse strand, counting down.
GCTACAGACCTAATTTGTCTCGGTTCGTCTTGATTGTATCATCGGAGTTTTACGACTAAATCTGAGTTGGTTTTCTCGTAAAGTTTATTGTGTAAAACAAGAACGA
>OVBX01003591.1:3505-16454 GCA_900406325.1 Erucastrum elatum | reverse complement strand
TATAGTTAAATTTATAAATATATAAACTATAAAAATTTGGATGTGCATTTGGTTCTCGGTGAATATTTAAATTTCAGATGTGAATAATAAATGAAACTTAAAATCTAAAATAAACCAAAAATAAAACATCATTGTACTAACTTATTAATAACAAAAATGAAGAAAGAGACAAAGTCGGTAGATGTCAGTAGAGGAAAAAAAAAGATGGCACTAACTAAAAAAAATAAAAACCTAACTTGTTAATTGGAAATTCAGAATATAAAAATAATTTAAAATCATAATTAAAAACTAAAAAAATAAAAATTATTTATTGGTTCAACCAGTGGTTCAACCGGTATCAGATTTTGGATTTTACTGGGGTTTTCCAAGTTTTGGCGGATTTTTAAATTTTGAGTTTTTCAGAAAATCCAAACCGGATTTATCTTGGGTCACCGAATTTACTTGTTCAACCGCAAATCCGGATAAGGTTTCAAAACACTGGATATAAATCAGTTCCTAATTTTGTTATCTGAACTGAACCGAAAACCAAAATAACCAAATTGAAACTGAATTTTCTTACTACTCAAATAGATCATAAACCTCTAGAACCGAAGAATAAAAAAAACTGAACCAGAACCAAACCACAAACCTAATTAACTAAATAATACACACCTGAAATAAAATTTCTTAATATTTCTGAATATTATATAAATAAATATTAATAGTTTATATGATAATAAAAACAAAGTTTTCTATGATAATATACCTTTAACTACATTGTTGATTTCATTAACTAGATAATACACATTTAAAATATATTATTTGCATATTATATAGATAAATATAAATGATTGAATGTAGGTTTTTTCTCTTGTCACCAAAAGGTAATAAAAATAAATATGCATTTTTTATAATGGCCTTGAATGTTGTAGTATAACAACAATTTAGTAGTATAATATAAAAAAGTGTAAGTAGCTATTATTTGAAGAAAAAATGGTAATAGTATAAAATAAAATATATTTGCTAATGCAAATCACACCTAAAATCATGCATGTGCGTTTCAAGGTATTCTTAACCCGCACTTCTTCTTTTACAATTTATTTATTATTTTATTTATCAAAAATAGTAGCAATACAATTAGCTGAATGGTGACCTATTTTCCCTCCCACCATGCGGTACACTTGTCCCGCGTTTAACATTCATAGCCTATGTAACAGAAACGACAAGAACTTATAATGACATTAAAAATTAGAATGAAATGACAACATGTTAGTGGTATATACTATTACTATTTTTTTTGTTCAAAGTGGTATATACTATTAATATAAGTTAATTTTAAAAGAAGATTTTTGCAAGGACATAGTGATAAGGAGTTTGGGCAGCTCATTTCAAATATGAATGTGACTATGTTGCTTTCGAGGAAGTGGCTGGCCTCATGATTGATTCAATTCTTTAAAGTTTAAACTTTGATTCAATTTGTTTCCTTCATTAGGATCATAATTTGATTATATTTGCTTTCTCAAATTTCTCTAATAAATATTATTTATTCGTTACACGTAATATTTTAATCATCGTCACTAACTTTTTTTTGTGGGTAGAAATGCAGTAATCCCGAATATTCCACGAGTGACAGCAACTCTTCCATCAGAAACTACTTCACAAGACTACAACACACAGATAATTCTCTAAGCTTTATGTCTAAATAACAATGATTGTGATTAGGCCTGGACACGGATCGAATCTTCGAATTTTTGAAGGTATTTGTGATTTGCTTCGTATGTTACAGATATTTAATTTTTGTATTTGCTTTGTTTCGGAGAAATACGGATATTCAGAAAAACGGATATCCGGAAAATAATTAGATATTTGTGGATATTTGCGAATACTTACAGATATCTCATATGTTTTGATTAATACAAATAATCTTAAAATTTCAATGAAGATTTGTTTTGTATAATATATTTTTTACTTGATATATAAGATAAAAATTAAAAGAATTAGTAAATCTACATATTTTGTAAAAATTTTAAACTTAGTTAACAATTATAATAACACAAAACTTAAGAAAAAAATATAATTATCAAAAAATATTTTTTTATTTTTATGTACTACTTTTATATAAGTAATAATGTAAACAAAATCTGTCAAATCATATGTCAGAATAATAATTATATAATTTTATACATATAGAACTTTAAATATAATCAAGATATACATGTATTTATATATTGTCGGATTGGATTGAATATTCTCTTCCCAAAATTTTAATATTTGTGATTTGCTTCGTTTTTGACGGATATTAAATTTTAGTATTTGCTTTGATTTTTAAAATTACGGATATCCGGATTTTTCGGATCAGATTGAAGCGAATAACTAATCGAATCAAAATTTACGAATATTTTTCACACCCCTAATTGTGATTGGTAAAAATAGAGTAACTGAAATAATAAAGTTAATTTGGAGTAAATGAGTGGGAAGTGAAATAAATGAATTGGAATAAACTGTTTACTCTATTAAAATAGGAAGAAAAAATTGACTCTATAAATTCACAAAAAGACAAAAACATTGACAACCATTTCATTTCATTGATTCAAATTTCAAGTGCAATGGTTTAGTAGGAAGGCCAAGAAATTACATAATTTTGATTGTTCATCTTAGCATTCTTGGCCATCATATCAACTACATGAACAAAACTTCGGGGAACATGACGAAAGCTAAAACGGTCTTTTGCTGCAATGACTTTAATATCATGAACTATGAAAGTTTCCTCTGTGATTTTGTCTTCCTTCTTTTTCCAAATCCCAGGCAACACCATCTAACTGTCTTATTAGCTTCAGACAATCCCCTAGAAATGTAACATTTTTATAGTACATTTTATGTAGCTGACAAAATTGGATCACCTTGTCTCAGGCCTCTTTGAGGTGTTATGGTTCTTGACTTGTGTCTGTTTATCAGGACCGTATAGGAGACTGTTGTAATGCACTTCATGATCCAGTCTCTCCATATCTGACAGAAGCCCATTTTTCTCATTACTGCATTGACAAAACTCCATTCTACCTTGTCAAAAGCCTTAGCTATATCTAGCTTAAGTGCCATAAACTTATGCTTTAATATTTTTGTGTTTAAAGAATGCATAAGTTCATGCGCAATGAGAACATTATCAGTTATGAGCTTCCCAGGAATAAAAGTAGACTGGTTTTCAGTAATAATTTCGTTCAGCCAAGGTTTCATGCGCTCATCTAATATTTTTGAGATAATCTTGTAAGCAACATTAGCTAAACTTATGGAATTTACTCCGGTGTAACTTAGTTAAATACATTTCCACACTATATTTTACTCCAAAAATACTTTGTAATCATACCANCACCCATTGTACATTGACTGCTTTATATCGCTTTCAAAACATTTTTGACACCGAAACTTCATTTATCATCTCAAAAAAAGAATTGGCATCGGACAATGATTTATATAATACTAGTATTTTTTTTTTCTTTTTGCTTAACCTGGGGGTATCCCGGGCTTCGCCCGGACTAATCCCCAAGGGGTGGTGCGGCCCGCGGATGGACCCTCACTCCGGGTATTCAAATGGGCCGAAAGCATAGCCCATATCCGCGTTTGGTGACATGGAAGAGCAGTTCGCCTCAGCCGGGTTTCGAACTCGCGAGCATGACAATTGGTCCACAGAGTCGAAACCGGTTGAGCTGACTCATCCCGTCTATAATACTAGTATTAACCCCATGTTTCGCATGAAAATACTTTTGCTTACAGACAAATCAGATTTCAGTGATATGTAAAACACAAACACATATACTTATAGAACAAAGTCATCAATAATATCATTGAAGAATTTGAGTGTCTCAGCGATGCAATAGAGTTAAAAATCATTTCTTTATCATTGCAGGTGTACCATTGGTATATCAAAAATCTGGAAAATAAATTGTGGATTGCACAAATTGAAATCATACCAATATAGTTATTAATATATACCTTTGCTATTTTTTCTTAGAATTCCCAGGGCAACACTGTTTTTGCCATCTTCATGACTTCTTGTTCCTTTGGCCCTTACGACCAAACACAATCCATTTTTTTACTGAATATCTGAAACATTGAAACCATAGGAAATAAACCAAAGTACTATTTTACCAACAAAAAAAACAAAGAACTCACCAGAGTATATTCAATCTCAAAATAGTTTGATGTAAAACCTATTGTAAAGTATAAAACAAATGTATCAATCTGATCCTTTTTTTCTGGTGAATTAACGAAAGCTTATTTACCTTTTCACAAAAACTTTTTTCCAGTTACCATGTTTGCATATGGTGCTCCGCCGAAACTAATAAACTATACAAAGAAGGGAAATAGTGCCATTGGAAACTTTGGTTGTAGAGATCCAATTCCACAGAAATCAAACTCTGCATTCTCTTGGGACATTCATACGGTCTCAATTGTTAAATAGGGTTTTGAAATAAAAGAATGATCATAGGCATTTGATATTTTTTGTTTTCGATTAGCTGAGAATTTTTCTATTCTATGTTCATTGAAACTGAAGAAATTTATTGTATGGAAAAATGGATAGTGGACAAAGAATAAAGAATCGTGGGTAAAATCTGTTTTTTTTAAGAAAAAACTGTTATACTGTTTCAGTTCTTTTTAAGCAATATATTGTTTAATTAGTATTTTTTAAAAAATTGTCCATGTGTCATGATTTTATCTGCCAGGCGACTTGCGTTTCGGTATATAAGAGACTAGTGTTACCACCTGTGCTACGCACAGGTTCATTTTTTTTTTTTAAATATTTGATCGCTGTCAAAAAAATTTCAATCAGAGCTGGAAAAAATATCATTGTGAATATCAATCAAAATATATATGAACAGTAACATACAAATTTAAAGGTACGTGCATTGAAATAAAGCGGTCATAGGAATGAAACAAAAACTTTCATATCACTATAAAATGAATATATGTTTGTTGAAGTTTTCCAGAATAAAACATACTTGAAATGCGATATTTGATGATTATGTGCAGAATAACAAATACTAATTTAGTTTAGTGTAATGTTAGATACGGTGAATCTGATAAATTTACTATATTAAAAAATTCTAGTTTAAAATTGACATTTTATGTTAACTTTGTGAAAAAGCACACACGAAAACAAAATTAACCTACACTGTTTATTTTGGTAGTTTGTTGAATAGTATATGATAAAAATTAGCAACTTTAGTTTACATTTTATAATTAACAATAATTGTCTAGCAATAATTAAGTGAAGTAAATTCATCTTTGGATTCAAAAATATAATTTTCGTGACACGTTCAGCAACAGCTTTAGCGTCGAACACAATTGCAGTAGACAGTAGTAGTGAATACTGAAAAAAAAAATATTTGACTCAACCAATGAAACATTAGTTAACAGATTAAAAAATAATAATGGAAAACATTCAAAACCTTTTTTGTCACAATTGGAATATCACTGGTCGTGAGTGTAGTTATAGGTTTTCCACAAGAATAATATTTATTATGCCTCATCCGACCGTACCTCCAATCCCTGTAAAACAAGAGGCAGAGGAAGTTTTTAAGTTATTTATGTAGTGATCTAAAACCAAATCTCTTTAAATTATCGTACCAGTATCAACTGCTACCCGGAATTCCGCCATTTCAATCTAAATCTTGTTGACAATAAGTTTTAAGAATTAATATAGATGAAGAATAAAAGAAACTGGAGCAGAAAAAAGAATAAATATATGAAGAAACCCAAAGAAGAATTAAGAGAGATGAAAAGATCTTTGTATGCTGGAGAAGATAAAACCGAGAACAGTTTGAAATCATGATGAAGACTTTGAACGTGCATGAAAAGAATTGCTAAAACTTAGGAAGTGGAAGAGATTTTTATTAATCAATTGTTTTATAAAAAAAACACATTTTCCATTTGTCAAAATTTAATTGATCAAGTGACTTGTGCTTTATTATATAAGGGATCAGTATATAAAAGATTTGCACGATCTAAATTACTCTACTACACTTACACTTCTGAATGATACACATATAAGTCATTTCAAAATCTTAGACCTTTACTTGTTATAACTGCGGACTCGACATATGTGATCATTAGTTGGTTTGGATTCATTCGTGCAAGAGTGTAAAGTTTTTGCTTTCTCCTCACCGTTGATATCTGCTATTAAGCTTTGAACTTACCACAAAAAACGGATTGAGAAAGGACATGCATCACTGTTGGAGGATGGGCCATTGACCCACTCGCTAGTTGGAAATCAGGGAAAGAGTCCAAGAAAGACCCATCTCAAAAAGGACACCCACAGCACACACACAAGGAACAAAAGGCTAGGACGTGTAGGCTGCACCGGCCGCCGATTATAGGCAGGGATCTAAGCAAGCGATAGGGTGATGATGAGTGCCGAACTCTGACAAACAACCACTACGAAGCGGAAAAGATGCACCCAAGTGAATATAAATAGATGAGAGAATTCAATGAAAAGAGAGAACAGAAAAAACAAAAAGAAAGAGATTAGAGAGAGAAATAGTTCTGAACCTCTTAATCCACATCACAACGACGAGTTCTTCCTTTGTATTTTCTTTCGGCTTTTTGCTAAACACTTTAATAAACGAAACATTTAACTCTAAATCACATTTAAATGCCTGTTGGACGTTTCATGCTTGACAAGCGTTGGTGCAAGCAACCTGAGATTTCTGAAGTGGTTCAACGTGGATGGAATAACATCAATGGTTTCACAACGGTTTCAGAAAGAATAAAATCCTGCAGACAGGAGCTATGCAAATGGAAAAGACAGGCCAATGTGAATTCGAGTAAAAACATCCAGAGACTTAGAAGGAAGCTTGAAGAGGAAGAGAGTAAAAGGTTTCCAGATCTTGAGGCTTTACCATCTCTTCGCATCGAACTGGAGAAAGCCTATGCTGATGAAGAGGTATACTAGAAACAAAAGAGTAAGAATTCATGGCTTCAGGTTGGTGATAAAAATACTAAAGTATTTCATGGATGGGTGGAATCTCGAAGGATGAAGAATAAGATTCACTCGCTCATTGACGTAGCTAGAGTGGAACAATTCTCAGAAGATGAGATGGGAAATGTTGCAGTGGAGTATTTCAAAGACCTCTTTCGATCTTCTGGGCCGGCTGATGCGTCAGAACTGCTTAGTGGTATGGCACCAAGAGTTACAGAACGTATGAACAAAGATTTGATCAAACCTATAACATATGCAGAAATTCGAAAAGTTGTGAAGAGTATCAAAAGTGATAGCACCCATGGGGTCGGTGGGATGACCAGACAGTTTTTCCAGCAATTCTGGAGCATAGTAGGTCCTCAGGTTACAGAGTAAGTGAAGAGTTTCTTCTGTACTGGACATCTACCCGCTGATTGGAACTACACGGAAATCTGTTTACTACCTAAAGTTCTGAACCCAAATAAGATGAAGGATCTTCGCCCCATAAGCCTATGCTCGGTTGTATACAAAATTGTGTCCAAGATTCTTTGTGATCGTCTCAAGGTCGTCCTACCTCACATAGTCTCTCCTACTCAGGGGGTGTTTGTCGCAGGTAGACTCATCTCTGACAATCTGCTCATAGCTCATGAAATGGTGCTTGGTCTACGTACAAATCCCTCTTGCAAATCTGACTTCATTGCTATCAAAACTGATATGTCCAAGGCTTACGACAGAGTTGAATGAGATTTTTTGGAAGCTCTCTTTTTGAAGTTAGGCTTTCATCATCAATGGGTTTACTGGATCATGTTATGTGTGAGGTCAGTGTCATACTTTGTTCTGTTGAATGGGCAGTCTTATGGATGTTTCACGCCAGAGAGAGGGATTAGGCAAGGAGATCCTCTCAGCCCCTTTCTTTTCATCCTCTGTGCAGAGGCTCTAGTGCATACAATGAATCAAGCAGAGCAGGAAGGGTTAATCTCGGGTATGAAACTAACGATGAAATGTCCATCAGTGCAGCATCTCTTGTTTGCTGATGACAGTTTCTTCTTATGCCGAGCTTCCCTTGCAGAGTGTACTGAATTCTTACGTTGTCTGAAACTGTATGGTGATTCCTCTGGTCAGATGATCAATTTCCAGAAATCTGCAGTGACATTTGGAATGGGAATCGACCCTGTTATGCGGCGTCTCTTAGCTGAGATTCTTCACACTGAGAATTAAGGTGGAGATGGTAAGTATCTAGGATTACCAGAATGCTTCAGTGGCTCTAAACGGAAATTGTTAGCTTTCATTGGAGAAAAGATGAATAAAAGACTAAGAGGATGGTTTGCGAAAAATTTATCCTTCGGAGGAAAGTAAATATTGATGAAGTCTATTGCAATGGCTCTTCCTGTATATGCCATGTCTTGTTTTCGCCTGACAAAGCATCTTTGTCAAAAGATTATGAGTACTGTGGCAAGCTTTTGGTGGGATGAGAATGAGGAGATGAAGAAGATTCACTGGATTTCGTGGAAGAAGCTGTGTATTTCTAAGGAGAATGGAGAGATGAGTTTTAGAGATATTGAAGATTTTAACCAGACTCTTTTAGCAAAACAGGCATGGTGTGTGCTTAATGATCCTAACAGTCTTCTGGCTCGAATATACAAAGGAAGGTATTTTGCATCTTCAAGTTTCTTGGATTGCGGTAAATGTTATATACCTTTGTATGCTTGGAGAAGTCTTTTGTTTGGAAGGGAGTATCTACAAAAGGGTCTGATACGATCCATTGGGAATGGGAGAAAGACCTACGTCTGGTCTCAAAGTTGGATAATGGATGATTGTCCTAGGAGGCCAGTAAGTAAACAAAGGGATATTGACGTTAACTTACGGGTGGTTTCTCTATTGGATAGTTCTTTCCAGTGGGATGTTGATAAACTGAAGACGCTCTTTCCGGAGAATGAGGTAACTCGTATACGCCAACTTCAGGTTGGCAATACAAGTGATTGTGACATTTGGGCATTCTCAGGGAATGGTTTGTATACAGTGAAGAGTGGCTACAACCTGGTATCTCAGATAAAGGAGAGAGAGGAGGTTAACGCTACAGTTGTAACTCCAAGTGTTTTGTATTTGAAAAGAAAAATCTGGAAAGTTGCTACCCTAAGATTCGCAACTTTCTTTGGAGGGCGGCCTCTGGGGCTTTGGCAGTAGCAGAACGTCTAAATACTCAAGGTCTCAATCTGGACGTACGGTGTAAGATTTGCAAGGCAGCTTCTGAATCCATCGAACACGTCCTCTTCCACTGCTCAATGGCGAAAGAAGCTTGGTCTATTGCAGGTTTTCAGCAGGTTCCTCTGTTATCTTCTCTCACAGTTACTGCAGGGATCTCTTTTTGTCTACAGTTGATGTCGGACCTTGTGATTCCTGAAGCACAGAGACTAGCAATTCCATGGCTTCTATGGACTATTTGGAAAAACAGGAATATGCTATTGTATGCGGATACTCAGGAGTTTTTGAGTAACAAAGTACATAATGCTATGGAGGAAGCACAGCTTTGGAGGGAGTTTAACGGTCCTAATGATAGTCATGTTAGCTTTCAGGGTGTGGCTACGGAATCGAAGAAATGGGAGCCTCCTATTCAAGGTTTTGTTAAGTGTAACTTACATGCGAACTGGAGAAATGCTTCCCTTCACAGTGGAGTGTCCTTTATAGTTCGAGATCATAGTGGGAACGTGCTTCATCATGCAAGAGATGCCATCACATTCTCCCCAAATAGGTTAACAGATGAGATGCGTTGTCTTATATGGGCATTAAAAAGTCTGAGAGACTTAGGTTACCAAGACGTGGTGTATGGCTCTGATTTTCGAGAAGTCACAGAGGCAGTTATGAAACCTTTAGTATGGCCTCGATATCCTGTTCTTATCCAGGAGATCATGTCTGTGTGGGCGTCGTTTCGTTCGGTTGCTTTTGAAACAGAATCGGCTCAATCCAACCAGGTCGCACGAGAGATAGCAAAGAGTGTTCTCCGAGTTGGCAGGTTTCAATCTTATCTAGCCTTGGGAGGACCAGCTTGGTTACAGCATTTGCTCGCAAGAGAAGCAGTTTAGATTAGCTCATAGGTCTTCATAAGATTGAGCTTTTTCTTGGTGTTTCTTTGCTTTTTACCTTTTTGATGTTCAATTCTTTGTATTCCCTCTTTGTTTTTCAAACAAGTAATGAAGTTAAAAAATATATATGGGATTTTCCCTAAACTAAACAACATGATTATATATATATATATATTTTTTAAATGGAATAAAACTCAACACAAGGTAAAAAAAATATGCCTGTTGGCATTCGAAACTCCCATTACCAGATTTAGAATTTAACAATCACTTTCGTTATTCAAAAAGCACTAATGATTTGCATAAAGGAAATAAAGAAGCAACACAATCACAAGTAATCAGATGATCTTATTAACTTCAAGACTAAATATGGATAGACTTCCATTGTCGAGCACTGTTTGAGGATCTTCCTTAGCAGGACAACTGTAGAACTCATTTTAGTTTCGAAGCCCATGCCCAAATGTGGCCCAAGATATTCTAGAAATTGAAGATTTGTATATGAAAACTCGAATCTTGTTTCAAAATGAACATATTAATACATTATCATCAAGCAAAATAATTCAAATATATATCTTGTGGTGATCGTCAGGCAGGCACTTGTAGACTTGAACAAGTTAAACGACGTCGTGTTTCAAAAAAGACAACAATAGCTCACATTCTTACTTAATATAGTTAAATGAAGAAATATAGTAGAAGTTGATGTTAGAAGGTATCTTGCATTAGGCGTAAGCATTGATCGAACAATTGATTTTGGGTATATTTCGATTTGATTTACTTTGTACAAGTAATAAAATTTGAATATGTACTTGACTAGTCGCTGTTATTTTAAATATTTACTCAAAACCGAGTCAATTGTAAAATACTTGTTTTGTTCTATTATTTACTACTTAAGAGCATTTGAAATAAAAAATTACTACTTAAGAGTGTTTCAAAAAAAAAATACTACTTAAGAGCACAGATATTTCCAAATTCTTAAGAATTAATTATTAAATGATATTTTATTAGAAAAAAGATATTAGAATTCGTTTGTGTTTACTTTAAACGAAATATATTCATGTATTTTAAAGAAACAAAATATACTTATGTTTTTTGTTTACTTATTACAGTAAATATACTTAAGACTTGAGCTATTCAAAAATATTTTTTGTTACAATCTAGTTATTTTTTTCATTAACGACATAAACAATAAAATACATAATTATTTAATTTATTTCTAACAAAAAATTAAAGAAACAAATAACGAATAGTATCAAACCATGCATATAACATAGTATACTAATTACTTGTTTATACTTGTAAATATTAAAAAATCTACAGCATGATATTCAATTTAGCAACTACAAATACTTGGAAAATCAAAATAAACTAAATTAAGTAACAGGTATTGGTGTCAAATTTTGCATTCTACTCCATCTTCTCTCTTCTCTCTTCTCTCTTCTCTCTTCTCTCTTCTCTCTTCTCTCTTCTCTCTTCTCTCTTCTCTCTTCTCCACTTCACTTCCATCGTTGTTATTTTCTCCCTCTTTTCACACTATCTAATAATGTATTTCACTGTATTCCACAATTTTGTTCTAGATAATTAAATACTCCACATTTTCGTGAATCTCTTATTTTAATTTTAACTATCTTATTATTTACTAAGGAAATGCAAATTATTAATTTTGTCAAATATGCTACAGATTAGTATAGCGCTCATTCCATATATTAATTGACCAATTGAGATTTGAGAGGACGGACATCTTATATTTATAAACATATATACTTATTTACACAAACTTATTTTAGAATAAAATCTTACAAATTTTGTTAACAAAAAAAAAAGAAATCTTGCAAATTAAACGTTTCCATATATAAGTTCAAGGCAGGGCATAATGACAAAAAGAAGACGTCACGATTAATTCAGTAAAAAAAATATGCGATATAGATACTAATTGACCCTGGTTACAAAAAAAAATACTAATTGACCCTTGGGGTCTTATAACCCTTATATGCAATGTTGACACGTACATGTGTATGTGTGTATATAAACATGAATATCTCTACCAGATTCTCTAAAAATTAAAGTCGGTGTGTAAGAGTGTGATGAGGAGAGGAAAAGCATCATGCTGTGACCATAGCCAAGTACTGAAGAGAGGGGCATGGAGTGATGAAGAAAGTAAAATACTCAAAGCTTTTATTCTAAAAAATGGTCATAAGAATTGGAGATCTCTTCCTAAACTCGCTGGTCAGTCCTTTTGTCACAATCTTTTTGCCTTAATGGTAGTCTTAATTCTTTTGTTTTGTTTTCTGTGTGCCAAAGGTTCTCTCTATCACATCGCCTGATCCTTAATCCCTCTCATTTTCATTTTCATTTTCATGTTTGTTTTTACATAAATCTGATTTAGTTTGTTGTGGGTGATGTTCATAGGCTCGTAACTATTTCTACATATTTAAACAATAAAAAAAAAGAATACGTTTCGATTGCTTTTCATAAAAATTGAATATTGAATACTTTTCTAAGCAGAAGAATGAGGAGATGTTTGACCACAGTGAGACACAGTCTGGAACGTTCGTCTATATTACCTTTATTTCCTCAAAATTACTAGTTGAAATGGCATACAGTTTTTTTCTAGAAGATTGGATAATTTTGAATAGATGAGTAAAAAACATCTGATGTAATCTTCATTTATTCTGTAAAAAAAACTAATGAATGTTGGAGAAAGGAAAATAGATCATAATCAGATACATAAACATGCTTTTCACGCGATGCAATGTATGTTGTGTATTGTTGAATTGACTAATTAAATTACTCGCTTTCGTATTTTCATTTTCTCTTTTTGAAATCTTGCTTAAGTTAAGCATGTAATTTTTGGTGTTCATGATTAATAATGTATGTTTTAATTTAAACAAAATAGGATTGATGAGATGCGGAAAGAGTTGTCGTTTAAGATGGGTAAACTATC
>OVBX01003590.1:0-16455 GCA_900406325.1 Erucastrum elatum | reverse complement strand
TTTTCTTCTTGTGAGAAATAAAACCTTTTCTGTGACATTTTGAAGGAGAAAACTGCATGTGACAGACAAGAGAAGAAAATGCCACGAATATTAGATAGCACTATAGTTTAGATAAAACAGAAAAGTGGTAACCATCATAAAAAGTTACATTGTCCTTGATGGATCCTGCTGGACGCAAAAGCACAGTAATTCACAAATGTTCAGTAGGCTGTCAACTCTTCCGGATGCACTTTCAGATGTAATACCAGGCTTTTCAGGACATGAGGCAGTTATGAAATCAACTAACTCAGGTACATGCTTCTCACAGAAAATATCCATAATATTCGCTCGCTGCAAAAATGAAAAGTTATCACAGGACTCTGTTTAATAGAAAGCAAGATGTCTTGCAAATAAAAAGAGAGAATAATAAAGCATGCACCTGAGCTCCACCAGATAATGCACTTGAAGCCAATAAAATTCGAAAAAATTCTAGCATCTTAACACCATAATCTTCCATCAATCCCTTAACCTATCACAGATAGGAGCGTAAGAGAACCAATTATTGTGAATATAAAAAAAAGAACAGTGAACAGCCTCGCAGCCGAAAACAAAAACAACCCAAAAGAGCACAAGACTTAAAGAAAAATTACCAGGAGACCAAGGAGGGGAGTTTCCGGTTTAACAAGATAGGAGCGTAGGAGGTCGGGAGCTTGAGTCAAGAAAATGAGGAGGATATCTGCCCTGCATCCATTATACAATAATATAGCTGAAAATTATATACTGGTTCTTCCTTAAAAACCCCATCAGATGAGAGCGAGTTTAAGACAACTAAAGTATCAAGACCAAATCTATCATGTATTATACTATTATTAGATAAAGGTGATAATATACCCGGTTAAGACGAGTTGCTTGTCTGGAATCTGCAAGACTTCTGCTATGATTTCAAAAATTCCTTCATCGATAAGTTCCCTACAAGATAATTAATAAGACAGAAATCTGATGATTCTCAAAAGCACTGAAGTTATAATCCTTGAATGGTAATGCTATACCACAATAGATTTAGTTTCCAAAAAAGTACATACGTAAAGAGCCGTAGCTTCAGCCCCATCTCAAGGTCCTTGCTTAGACTACAAAACTCGTGCAAGAAATGTACCTATATTTTGGAAGGAAAAAAAAACACATCAGTCTAACTCGCCCAAGAAACAATTTGGTTTTGATGCTATATCAAGATCATCTACTATCAGGCTAGACAAGAACGCCTCTTAGTTAAGCTGAATTTCCTTCAACGAATATTTGCTACAGCTAATGCCTCCATAGCTGAATAGGCGTAGAGACACAAAGGTTTCGAACTAACAGAACCTTTTTCATATAATAATCAATTAATTCTTAAAAATATATGAACTTAAGAAAGTGACGCCCTCATGATGCCAGGACATACCAAATCACTCTTTGATTCCACCGATGTGGAAGGTGACCGTAACCTTGCAAATAACTCTTGGAAGAAGGTGCTGTTATCCTTCAGCAATGTAACAATCTGAAAAATATGAAGGTGCATGCATATTGCAGTTCTGACTGATTTATTTTATTATATATTCTGTTACATATTAAATTAGATAATGTTTATTTTGGATGACTTACAGTAGCTTTGTTTGCATTGATTATTGAACTCAGGCTTGCAGCTGTAGCATCATCAACTACTCTAGTCAAAATAACATCCTGCACGAAGTGAGAGAAGTGAGACCTTTTCTGAAGAATACAATGTTTTCAGCAGAGTTCAAGGGACTGAACCTTCAGATAACCAATTCTGTATGTTTGGTGTATCTTCGACAGGACCATGGGATTCTTAATTGGTATAGCCTGCCAAAAATAATGGGGCTTAATAACGATGTTGTCAAGTCTCAAAATTTTTCCAAATCAGTTGCAAGGTTACGGTCAGGAATAACATACGAGAACACTGTGTTACCTCCTTAAAAACAACATGCTCTCTCAGATCATTCCGGTAATGTAGAGACTGCGTAGCATCGGGATCATCTGTGAGGAGAAACATAGGTGATATTTAATTAGAGAAACAGCAAGAAAGCTGTAAGACATATAATTAAAAGCTGTGAGGTCTCGAAAGCTATAATACAGCAATAGCATTAAAGTTACATACAAGGTCCCCTTCGTAGTCACTGAAAATTAAGATCATTAAAGTTCGACCAGAGGCATTAAGCTTACACTCAAGGCTACCAATAAATTTCATGATTAGGCTATCCCCTAAGATTTTCTCCAGGATCTGAGGACTGTTGAGAGAAACTGCATAAGAATAGAAATAAAGAAAAATGCTGCTTATTCAATAAAAGTCGGTAATTCGAGTGAGAAAGAAATGATGTTGAGATGTATGTGAGTACTTACTGATGCCTTTGACAATGTTGAACATCATGTAAAGGCAATCAAGTTTTTCCAAATCCTCACACATTTCAAATACATTCATCAAATTGTCAAAGAATTTAACCTGCATCGTATATCAGGAAAGAAAGCAGGTTAAGCCAAATCTTACTACAAGAAAGTAGAGCTTTTGAAAGCACAGACTACTTACATCCTTCAACATAAGTCCCGCTAACCGCATCTGATCTCTACTACCACCTTCAGTAACAATCTGCAGGGAGGACGGAAACAAATACTTGAAATTATCGACAAAGTGGCCTAGAATGCGAATTTAGGACATTCATGGCACTGCTTAACACAAGAATATTCCACAGATAGAGAACGCATAGTTTCACACAACATGCAGTTGTAGGTCTGGGAGATGCAAATTATCAAAAGAAAATTTGAAAATTCAGAAGGCATCCGAAGGTAATCAAATCAAGGGAAAAAAATAAATTAAGTCTCAACCCTTACAATAGTTATTACAATAGTTATCAACACCAATGAGAGACGTAAAGAAGTGCAAAGCGTATAAACTGAACACAATACAAAGAAATCACAAGATGAGTATTATCTTAGAACCTCGAGTATTTGGGGAAGATTAGAAATATCGACATCCGGAAGCTCCCTCAGCTGAGTGTTCACTGTTCAAGCGAAGATGACATTATTGTCAATTACAAAATTCGTGACAGATGTAAAAACATACATGAAGAAAAGGTTTCAGATGAAAAGTTTCGTTTGTTTATTTCCGAATATTCTAAAGTCCAAATTTTGACAGATGGTAAATGAGAATTTCGCATAAAATCTGATAACTCTATTACAGAAATAAAATAAGACTTATGACACATTTAACAGAAAACATATGATATAATAAGAAAATGAGAAAGCATGTGTTATATAAATACGAAGAACTCTTACTGTTTAGAGAACTAAAATGTAGATTCCGTTGCATAGTGCCTATTTGATTCCTGAATACGACAAAGCACCATTTTGTTGGAGTCAGGGGAATGATCAGTAAAATGAAAGCTCATATCCAAAAGACAATTCACTTACCATACATGAGCGCATCCCACAGTCTCTTGAAAGCTCAAAGCCAATTCTGTTGAGCCCTCTGGTTCTCTCCATGAGATAATACTGTCTGCACATTGATACAGATACCAGTTATCAAACAAACATTGATACAAACCCCAACGTATGGAATTGTTAGTAAAATCACAATACAGAATGGCTACCTTCTTGCTTCCTGTAGATATCCTCAGTGCTGATCCGGTGTAAAAGCAACGTCTCATGATCATCTTCATCAACCACATATAGACCAAGTTCTTCCGATCGCTGCATTGTATATCGTTTACAAGTCTTTACAAATTGGATCTCAGAATTTCTGAGAGCAAGGGAGATATAGAAGAAACCTCCATGTAGTCAAAACTGACGAGTCCAGTTCCTCGATCATCCCATTCGCCATCTTCCTCCAAACAATAGACCTTCACTCTCTGAACAATAGCGACAAGTATGAGACTGATAGACTATAGTACATTGTCCGAGTATTAGATTCTGCTACATTGAGCCAACAGAACGCAAATCCAGTGAAGATTCTCAGAAAACAGTTGATTTAATTCGCAATCGCTACGCAAACTACGACACAGCTACGAACGCATAACGCAATCGCTGCGTAACTACGGCACAGCTACGAACGCATATCGCAATCGCTACGCAAACTACGGCACAGCTAAGAATCGAAGAACCAAGATAAGCCAATCTGTACAAGCCAGTCACGAATCTAACGAGCACAAACTCAATTCTCATAACTCACGAAAGAGAAAGAAAGAGAGAGAGAGAGCTACGAGGCCGTACCTTCGTCGAGCTAGTGTTGGATTGCGCGTTGCCCGGGGCGGCCATGGCTAGCTTTCCCCCCGCCGTAGATCTCGAATCGAGCCGGTAAAAGTCAGTACGGTGGCGAAATTAGGGTTCTTGGAGTGAGTAGAAGAAAGACGCGGGAGAGTAAGTTTTGTTGACGAGCGAGGGAGAGAAAATATCTCTCAACAGAGACTTGTAACGGCCTGTTGACGAGACGTTGACCAAAGAAAGCTTATTTCACATTTCTTCTCTCTCCTCGCTTGTAACTGAATATCGATTGTGTTTTCTTTATTTTCTTCTGTCTATTATTGTTCCTTCCTGCGCAGAATCTTTTCTTCCTTCGTAAGTCGTAACGCAGACTACGCAGTGAAGACCAGTGAAGTAAAATAAAGAAGGAAAAGAAAACAAAATTAAGCAGAATATTTATTTTATTTTTTTTGTAACACAAGCAGAATATTTATATAAATTCGATTTTAAATCCTTTTATCTACTTTCCTTGGTTTCGTGCATCTGAATATCTGATAAGAAAAATATCATATCATATGATAGTACCGTTGTTACAAAAATAAACATATCACGATAGTACTAAACAAGCCTAGATTTTTTTTTTTTTTGACAACAAACAAGCCTAGATTAATTAAGTTAAATCATTTGATGATTAAGATACAATTAAAGTGGATCACCAAACTGTAGTGATAAGAAATTTAAGAGCATCCTATCTTTTTTTTTTTGTGCAATAAGGCATTCTATCTATAAACCCATTACATAACAGATTAACAGGCATTTTCTAGTTGATGGGGGTGTAGAGGCTTTTAGAATGGAGCCCGTTTTCTTATAAGCCCAGTAGTGTTTTTTCCATTAAATGAAATTTACTTATAAGCCTTGTGTTTTATTTTACTGTAAGTACATTGTTTAAATTTTAAAAAATTAATTTCCATATTATTTTATCATCTTAACTTTGTATATTTTTATATTTTTCGTAGAAGTATTAAGTGGTTTTCGGCATAATTTTACTAAATATAAATATATATGTTAAGAAAAAAAATCATTGTAAATATAAAACCAATAATATATAGATAAATTATTAATTTATGATTTTAAGGGGACTATATATTTACATACAATTTCTAAAATATATTATTGTCTTATTATTTTATCAATTTGTGTTATATTTAACACCGACCTAACTTGAGACCGACAAAATTTATTAATTTATAGAAATTATTAATTTATAGATTATTAATTTATATAGATTCTGTTGTACTACATTCAATGAGAAGCAAGCTTGGAAACTCTTTTACGTTTTGTAAGTAATTTATGTGAATCATGTGATGTAGTTCACTTACTATACTACTCTCCTTTTCTAAAATTTGTATTCATATTTTCTTTTTTACTTTCATTTATCTCTTATAATTGATAAATCTTCCATGTTAACATATGAGTAAGTAACCCTTCAAAAATAGTTCACTTGATGGTTTAATTCTCTTTTTTCATAAACTTGATCAAATTTAAGTTTTTTTTCTTTGAATTTTTCTTGCTAACTTACAAATATAATATATATAGATTATGACGTATCGTGTAAAAGGAAGACACCGTCAAATAATTAGGATTGGATTTGTTTGAAAGCCATGACCATGCAACCGATGTTTACCCGAACGACAAATCTTTTTTAGGTCTTATGGATTGGATCATAATTTAAGATTTTTCATCAAATTAGGCTTATCTCGGGCCCAGCCTTAGCCTTATGTCTTAATGTCAATACTCAATACCGATCAGTATATTCATTTTAAAAACAATAAGATTAGTACATGATCTCAAAAAAAAAATTTAGAAGAAAACTACAAATTTGATACATATAAAAGATAATTATGTAGATAATATGATTAAATGCGATGAGTTGTGTGGATAGAGTGTAACACAATCCGAAAAAAGGAATGAGTAGTTAAGATAGAGACATATAGAACTGTGTAATATCATTGGAAGGTTGGAAACAAGAAGACGCATTCTTGCATCAAAGACACGTTACGTTGCCAATTTAATCAACACATTAATTCTATACAATAATATAATATGTGTGAGGATGTATACATATGAAGAGATTTGCATGCATATACGGGTGTATATGAACAGGGGAATGCATAGAAACAGATATTGTTAGTTGGCAGTGGCTCCAAGCAAACCACAAAACTTTTTATCCTGAAACTATCTTTTTCTTTTTTCTGTTATTTTGTGACTCACATATATAATATATGTTAAGTTCTTTCAACTTGATAAGTTTGTCCGTAGATATATATTACTCATTCATCATTAATGCTATTGTTTGTGTATGGATAAAGATGAGTTATCAGCCACGTCTAATCATCTTTATCGCTTGTTGCATACCATATCATGTAACACGCATCACCCAATAATTTTTATTGAGTTTGAATTTGAACTATTAACTTTTATGTGACCACCGATCACGACTGGCTCTAAGCTTTATTTTTTCGGACAACACGACTGACTCTAAGCTAAAAGCTTACGAAGCATCCATTTAGATGTCTAAATACATAACTGCAACCGATTGAAATTATCGAATTTGAGAATGATTAGTTTCCTCAACCATTTTTTTTATATGGGCATATATGGATTGGTTGGCCAGATCTATTCACAATGTTTTTGACTCGTTAGTATAAATTTCCAAATCTTTTTCTTGGTATACTATTCTGGCCAGTCTGAAATTATAAGATATGAACGAGAGTCGTTTATCACACCAGACTGATTTTAGAATCATGAAACAGATACGAATCGGTCTTGGGTACTATTTTCTGAAAGACAATGAATTTGTTTGGGTGGATTAGCACGAATTGACGTGGATTGCGATGCTGATATGGCAAATAAATGTCTTTATCAATTACAGAGAAGGGAGCTAACGGAAATGGACCCATCGAATCATATGAATTCTCTCTTATTTTATTTTTTACTAGTTTCTATAATATCCAAAACATTAACATATATATATATATAATTAATAAAAGTACATAAATACGTCCCCTCACATCACCCAATAACCAATTTAGAATTTTAGATATATACACATATTGTCACATACTCACATATATGATTAGAACCGTATTGTTTGTTCTTTTGCTAGATGTACGTATGCGGTATTGCATACATAAATCTATTAGAAACTAATAAAATACATAAAAGCCAGTAACAAAAAGAAAATAATAATAAAATACATATTTATATTATTTTATCGGAGATAACCGCGATGGTATTTCGATTTTAGATATCTAGACGACTGCTAATCTACCTTTTAGAATATTCAGAGCTTTAATAACTTTCTTATTTACATGTATTAATTGCTAAATCATGAGTTACCTTTTTGTTATGTTAATCATTTATTATCGTGAGGTATGACTTGATATATCGCCGTCCTCACCCACCAGCGCCTTTTCTTTAGATACTTTATTAATTTCTCCATCATTTCATGCTTATGGGTTTTGTTAACTAGAGGAATTTGGTATGTAGTTAACCTCTATTATAAAAAAAAAGAATAAGAAGGTATTATTGGAATCTCTATAATCCATAATCTTATATGTTGTTATATGTTGTGGCGTCAGAAAGTTAGAATATTTATACATGTAACTATTTTCCTGCATAAAGAAGCCAAACTCCTGAATTGTAAATTGTACGTTTAGACAAAAAGTATTAACTGCTACTTATGGAAGAAAATAAATAACCAGAGTAAAATGAAGCTTGAAGACTCACGAGAGAGTGTTTTTGTCGGGCATCACGTATTCACGTGTGTGAAGCTTTTTTTGGTTGCTCAGACCACTTGTGAACGCTACACAGTTAAAATCATTCCACCAATCCCATTTCAGATTCTCTTTTCATTATGTATTTTTCTGAAGTTGTTAAAACTTTTTTTTTTGATCAACGTTGTTAAAACTTAAAACATAAGTCAGATTTTTTTTTCTTCCCGTAGCACTTAACTTTACCAACCGTGTGCGATTTGGGGTAAAATAGTTCAGAAGCAAAAAACTAATATGCAAAAATATGGTAAGTACATCTAAAAGGAGAAGTACAATACTCTGTCTCCATTTACGTTTCAGATTATATATCATATGTCTATGTTCAAAAATAAGTTATATAGTATGTTAACATCAAGTCAAAATTATTATAAAATATTGGGTGACTTATATAGGAAAACAAGATATAACGTACTGTGTCTACACAATACTGCTTATAATTTACGTACGAGATATTAATATATTATGATGTTTGAAAACAGTCATTTTGGTTTGAATGATTGCATATACTTAGCAAATGGGATTGGTTGCCTATACATCATTTTGGTTATATAAGAAACAACAACACTAATCGTCAGAGGAGCAATTTGTACAGGGATATTGATGCAATAGGACTAACAATTTGGTACACCTTGATTAACTAATTTGTGTATGTATATATTTCTAGCCATTGTTTTCAAAACATGATTTTCCTAAAATATTATGAATTGGGTATTGAACGAACTATCAATTATCAAGCCTCGTTAACGCTCATGCTGTTGCATGTCAATCAGCAAATTACACTTAATCTTCAACGAATAAATAAACCTTTAGTTAGTTTTTTTTTGACATAGAACGGTTATTCTAATACTCAAACTTAAAGTGGTTTAAGTAACCAGATCAGAATAGAACATCATTTAATTAGTCATAAATGAAATAAAGTGCGTTTTAAATAAAATAACCCCAAACAGTTACAAGTTAGAAAATAGTTTGCTGTATATTATGTTCGTTACAACAGCTACATAGTTGGTTGTATACTTGTATTAGCTACACCACAAATATAATACAAATCCCAGAAACAAAACAAGCGTAGTTTAAGTTGATGGGTCAATTTTTATTATTATTGACCAATGCGTAAAAAGTCCAAAGGAAAGTTGAAGTAAAGAGACCAATAATCAATAAAAAAACCGGGAAGAGAGTGTGGGCAACATGACTAGATGCTGAATGACTATGATTTGGTGGAGAGTCGGCACCCGTGACAACCTTCTCTCTCTGTCTCTCAGCTTTTTTAGGTCTTACGTTTCATTTTTAAATTTCATTTTCATACATACAACTAAATACATTGTTTTATATTTATATTTTGGTGAGGCTTTTGTTCCCATGCCTTTGCCACAAATCCTATGTATATAATAATACTATGTGCCACCAACCTTTGCTTTTTCACCGTGAAACATTCTTTACATATGTTTTAACGAACTAATTTATTTAAAAAGCACTGATAGTGTATCCCAAAATATGTCGGAATGTAACTTGGCCAACCGAGAGTATATCAATAATATACTAGACCGTGACCCGTGCGACCGCACGGGTATTAAATTTCCTTTTATATTCATTAGCTGCAGAGAGAATATATGAAACAATACCAACTTAGTTTAATAGATGAAAATAATAATTTTATTGGCAGTTTAAATATTTTTTCGTGTTTTAGTTTTCGACCCAAAACAATGGCTAGTAAATCCGGTGATCCGTAAATAATCCGGTTAGAATTTAACAAAAAGTTCATTAATTAAAAAATATGATAAAATATGTAAAAACCCAAAACAAAAACAGATTAACCTCACCGACATCGATTAACCCAGTAAAACTCTATAAAAATTGATAACATTTTTTGTGTTTGATAAAATAAACATGTTAAAACTATAACATAAAATATCAACTATATCTAAATCTATCAGATAATTAAATAATATTAAATATTAATTAGAAAATATCAAACTACGATTCATGTAAACATCTATGGAAAGAAAAATAATAAGAGAAAGATGTCTGATATTTATTTTAATTTTTAAAATCGTGTAGTGTGAATAGAAAAATATTTTCATGAAATGTTATTTATTGGATATTTAATAAGTTTATTGCTACTTATAATCAATAATATTTTCAAGCAAAAAAAAACAAAGAAATAAATTCAGTCGAATTCAAAAATAAATAACCCATTTATACAAATGCACCCATTTTAAAATTATAAGGAATATAATATAAAATTAAAATGCCATAAATGTAAGATGATGTCTTTGGAAATAATATTTGAAAATTGTGGTAGAAATTTTGCATTGATTTTGAAAATATTTTGTTTTTTTGGTGGATATTGATTGATAAATGTGAGATATTTGTCTATAATTATTAGTATATTTAGGTTTACCCAAATATACTACTTCATCATATTTTAATATAATAAAATTGTGAAATTTGAAATTATTGACATATGAAAAATAATCAGACAGTATAATATAATTCATGTTCGATATTTTTAGACAAGTGAAAAAAAAATGCAGAAAATATATGATTCGTGTTTATTATAACTATAGTTATTTAAGGTAACTCGTATATATGAATATTTAATATTCTGACGATTTATTTTTTTTGTTAGTTTAAAGTAGATTTTTTTAAGACATGTATTTATTAATCTGTAAAAGATAAAGAAAACTAAAAATAGATTCATTAATTGTCAGTGGCATGATAGTGTAAATAAGTTGAAAAACTAAGGGGTAATTTCTAAGTGTACTTCTATTTTAATAATAGAGATATAGTCGTTAATTTATGATTTGTTATATAGTTAACAAGTAGTTTTTTATTTAGATACTAGTATTCTATGTGTAATCATATCAATAATAAACCTAGTATATACTATTATGAAGTGATTTTATTTAGTTGTCATGTTCTCCATAATTTTAGGTAATTTACTTATTTATTATGTTTTTAACGATTTTAGTTTTGATTATTTGTCATATTCTCCATAATTTTAGGTATTTTTTCTGTCGTGTACTTGATAATTTTAATTGTTAATTTTCTTTATTTATCATATTTTTGAATAATTTTATGTGGTAATTTTAGTTTTCCTTACTTTTCATATTTTTCATGATTTTAAGATATTTATCTATATTATTATTTGCAAAGTGATTTTTTGCAACCGAACTCTAACGTTAAATGATAGAGTGGTTAAAGTTTTTGTTACCCTTAATGATTTTTTACATATAATTAAAAACGAAAATTGGAATAAATTTGTCAAATATATATATATATTAAAAAGTAAGATAATTCTTAGATATAGTTTGTTATTATCTGAAAATAATATTTTCTATCATAATATCTCATGTAATAGCAGTTAATATTGATATTAACCTTAATGAACAATTATATTTGTTAATATATAATTAATCATAAATAAAAAACAAATTTCAGTAATCATTATCTAAAATTATTTTCTGTTGTGTTTATCTAAGAAGTAGTTTTACATCATATTTAAAAAAAGTAAAATAAATAAACCCGTAATAAATAATTAGATTCGTTAATATATGAATAAACATAAATTTAAAACGAACTTGAGTGATTTAATAATTAAATTATATAATATATTTTATATTGTGTTATCTTAATCATTTTTTTACATAATTTTTTTAAATTAAAAAGAAAGATAAATCCCTATATTAATTGTATATATTTTTATGTTACATGAATGTTTTTAAGTTTAATTTATGCAATTAAATAAAAAAATCTATTGTGTATATCTAAGAAGTAGTTTTACATATTATTATTTTTTAAATAAAAATAGATAAATCCTTAATAAATAATTATATTCATGAATATATAGATAAACATAAATTCAAAACAAATTTGAGTGATTTAATAATTAAATGATATAAAATACATTATATTGTGTTATCTTAATAATTTGTTTACATCATAATTTTTTAGAAAACTAAAAATAAAGATAAATCCCTATATATATTGTATATATTTTTATGTTACATAATATTCTTAAGTTTAGTTTATGGAAGAAAATTAATTTTATTAGAATGAAAGTCTTTATCAAAATTTGATATTTACTTAATTAATTATTATAAATGTCATATGCAAAGATAAATATATTCTTTACGTAGAATTTGATAATGCATCTATTTGTAAATAATTTTAAAATAATTATTGCCCACATTAGTATTTGGTATGTGTAGTCCTATCAATAGTATAAATTGTTATATAGTTAAACATACTTTTTACCAATAATTGAAATTGTAGTCCTATCAATAATATAAATAAATTGTTATATAAACATTGTTTTTACCAAAAAAGTATAAAATAAACATAGTGTAGTCCTATCAATAATATAAATTGTTATATAGTTAAACATAGTTTACCAAAAAGTAATAAATAATAAACATAGATTTTAATTTCTCATTCGGTATAAAATGGTTGATAAAGTAAGAGTATTGAAATTCCCACATTAAATTTAAAGTCACTTGTAACTTCTAAGCTGTATAATGGTCTGCAAAAAAATTATTAGAGGATATTTATCCTTTAAAAATTTAATAATCGACATGACTATGACAATTTTCTTTGATTAAAATGAGATTATTACTAATACAAATACCATATCAGTGTTCTAGGCTTCGAGCTAGTGTGTAGTGAGAAAACTTATAATTTTTTGAGAATATGTAGAAATTGTGCTGATGACAAAAACCTAATTGAAGATTTTTTATTTAAAAAAACAAAAGAAGAACTAACTATTAATATTACAGTTAGAAAAAATTAGCTATTAAATATATTTTATTGAGAAAGAACTAATAAATATTTGTTTTAAAATTATATACCAAAAACGAAAAGAAAAGTTTGAGATATATATCTCTTTTTCGTAACCTGACCAACTTGATTGTCATATCTTTTATTTTTATCTTATTCTTGTTACAATCGTTTGTCACCAGTTTTGCCAAAGAAAGTTCTCTATAAATATCCCCATTCACTTTCTTTCCGATGGAACTAAAAACACACAAACATCACAAGTTATACATATAAACACACAATATACAACAGAGATATATATAAGATGTATTGTAATAATAATTCATTATTGACCGGCAACAAAGTCGTGGTTGTACTTGTATTCCTCTTATGCTTGGTTCGCTCATCAGAGCCACTGCGACCACTGTTTGCATGCGACCCCGCAAATGGGTTAACCCGAACACTCCGGTTCTGTCGCGTCAATGTACCGGTCCACGTAAGGGTTCAAGACTTGATCGGACGGCTCACGTTGCAAGAGAAGATCCGCCTCCTGGTTAACAATGCCGCCGCGGTTCCACGACTTGGTATTGGAGGCTATGAGTGGTGGTCCGAGGCTCTCCACGGTGTTTCTGACGTCGGTCCCGGAGCTAAGTTTGGTGGTGCTTTTCCTGGTGCCACCAGTTTCCCTCAGGTCATCACCACCGCAGCTTCTTTCAACCAGACTCTATGGGAAGAGATCGGACGGGTGAGAATAAATTAGAAATGTTATGCTAATTCAAGAAAATACATTTTAAAAAACGTTAATTCTATCTTTTAAGCTGAGAATTCTAAAATGTGTGATTACCTTACGTGAAAAAAATGACATCGACATCAACATCGTAGCGGTCAGTGCACTAGAGTTTGATTTGGCCGGGATGCTCTATGTTTTATTTATTTCTTTGAAATTTATAATCCACATGTTTTTTTTATCTGACTACGACATGAGTCTATCGAATAAGTCAGACAGGTAAGGTTAGAAAAAAGTATAAACCAATATAGCTCTTGTATTAATTAAACTGATATTTTATTTTGTTAAAGGGTTTGTTAAACTATCTGCGATATTTAATAATTTTTTTTTTTGAAAATGATATTTAATAATTACTACGATGATAATCAGCGAAAAAGAAAACTTTTGTTATGTGTACAAAAAAAACTTTTGTTGTCATTTATTTCTTTCAGTATACTAAAAAAAGGTGTATGGACAATGGAGGAATATATTAATTAGGATTGTCATGAATTTAAATAAATAAAAGGTGGTGTCCGATGAGGCAAGAGCTATGTACAATGGAGGAGTGGCTGGTTTGACGTATTGGAGCCCAAATGTGAATATTCTGAGGGATCCACGGTGGGGCCGAGGCCAGGAAACTCCCGGAGAAGATCCTGTTGTCGCCGGAAAATACGCCGCCAGCTACGTCCGGGGACTTCAGGGAAACGGCGCCGGTAACCGTCTCAAAGTTGCCGCATGTTGCAAGCATTACACTGCTTACGATTTTGACAACTGGAATGGCGTCGACCGTTTTCATTTCAACGCAAAGGTATACAATTATAAATCTTATATACATTCATATCTTTATAATCTTGAGTGCATGTTTAACTTCGAATTATATTTTCAAAACTAAAAAACTGTAAAAATATTTAATCAACAAATATATAATTGGTTAGATATAAATGCTTAACTTTTTTTAGTGGTCGAAGAATGCCAGTTACTTCTTAAATTAAGAAATTTTTAAATTTTGTGGGAATAGAAGAAACCCGTGAGTCTCTATATTTATATCTTACTTCTAGCAAGAATTTTAGCTTGGTAATTCAAATTTCCGTGATGTTGTCAATGAAAATGAGAACTTATTTTGAATATTTTGCTGAAACATGTAAATTTACTTTCTAAAATTAGAAACTCTATTTATATCGTTTTCTGTTATTTAAAGCCCGAAGTAACCACTTGGATGTGACTGGATTCGTTTTCTTGAAAGTCGTCTTTTATCTCGTTTCATTATCAGGTCCGTTAAATTGAGAAAAATAGCTCATATCTAGATATGTTTCATAACTTTCATTCTCTAGTTAATTATTGTTCCGTAGAATATGCGTCACTTCGTTATCTTGCAAAAGACTTTTCATCCGAGAAAAAACTGAAATTTATTATAAAGTATATGTAAAATATGTGTATATATGCGTGCCACAGTCAGGCAAACAAAACACTGGCCTACCATTAGTCCATTATATACCAGCTAAGCCAATAGGCATCGTGATTTTCAGTGATGTGGTATATGCATAGTCGTATGTTGTAGTTGTGGTGGAGAATCTTATCCCTTATTGGTCATGTGGACCAACCTTCTTGGCTATCTTCTTCTGAACTTAATCATAACAAAAGAAAAGATTCGTTTCTCTAACATAATAATTCAAAACATAAGCTAATAGAAAAATCGTGAATGACGTTGTTAATCTAGATAGCTAATGGGTTAAATTATTAAATAAGTTTATGATGGATGTAGGTCACCAAGCAAGATTTAGAGGACACATACAATGTGCCATTCAAATCATGTGTTTACGAGGGAAAGGTCGCAAGTGTTATGTGTTCTTACAATCAAGTAAACGGAAAGCCAACTTGTGCCGATGAAAATCTATTAAAGAACACTATTCGTGGTCAATGGCGTCTCAATGGGTAAAAAGTCATTGTATTAATCAACGGTTCATGTTCAGATCTCTTCTCATACATCTTATGTCAATGCATGCAGATACATCGTATCAGACTGTGACTCTGTAGATGTTTTCTTCAACCAACAACACTATACCTCAACTCCTGAGGAAGCTGCAGCCGCCTCCATCAAAGCCGGTGAGTTGTTTTCCACCATACATCGATGTTTCAAACCATTGGCCACTTTAATGACAAAAACATCACGTCGTTTTACAGGTCTGGACTTGGATTGCGGGCCGTTTTTGGCGATATTTACAGAAGGAGCGGTGAAGAAAGGGTTGTTAACAGAGAATGACGTTAATTTAGCACTTGCCAATACCATAACGGTTCAAATGAGGCTTGGTATGTTTGATGGAAATCTTGGACCGTACGCTAATCTTGGGCCTAGAGATGTTTGTACACCCGCCCATCAACATTTAGCCCTTGAAGCAGCTCATCAGGGAATTGTTCTTCTCAAAAACTCTGGCCGGTCTCTTCCGCTCTCTCCTAGGCGCCACCGCACCGTTGCCGTAATTGGACCCAACTCCGATGTCACTGTAACCATGATTGGAAACTATGCAGGTATACAAGACAATCCACTAAAGTTGCATAATATTACCAGTTACATGAATATAATACTAACTTTGTTTATCAATGTTTGTTTTTTGTTAGGGAAAGCATGCGCCTATACGTCACCGTTACAAGGAATCTCGAGATACGCGAAGACACTTCACCAAGAAGGTTGTGCCGGTGTGGCTTGTGCAGGGAATCAAGGATTTGGTGCAGCCGAGGCGGCGGCGCGTCAAGCAGACGCAACGATTCTTGTAATGGGACTGGACCAGTCGATAGAGGCAGAGACACTAGATCGAACCGGGCTGCTCTTACCGGGTTACCAACAAAACCTTGTGACACGTGTGGCTCAAGCCTCTAGAGGTCCAGTCATTCTAGTACTTA
>OVBX01003589.1:0-16459 GCA_900406325.1 Erucastrum elatum | reverse complement strand
ATAATATTCAATTAAAATGAATTGTAAATTTATGTAAAAATAAAACGTATGAACCCGGCGCTACGCGCCGGAATACCACTAGTATGTAAATAAACAAACCGGCATTGAAAATCTATGGTCTCTATCAAATTTAAGCTCAAGCAAATATTCATTGTTTGTGCATGTCATTAGCACATGGAAACACTAGTAATTATTGGTTGTTAAAGAAGTGGCTTTATATATATATATATATTGCAAAGTGCATAGCTTGAATATACTAATCAATCTCTTAAACTTAAAGCAACAACTTTCTTTTTTTTTTACAAAAAAAAAACTTCTTTTTTTTGGCTTAAAACCAATATCTATTTTCCCATCAGTTTCTATGCGAAAGTTTCCCCCTCCCCCCGCCCCCCACTATGAGCACAAGTTTTTTTTCGAACAAGAGTAAAAGTATACGAGGTCATTTTTACCCTCTTTTCTGGAAGTAAAGTATAAAGATACTGTCCATTGAAAATAGAGAATGAAAATAATTTAATGTTAACGGATAAAATAATATAATGTTTTTTTTTGGTATAAATGTTAAATATAATAATATAATGTTGCTACAGGTTACTATATATGTATTCTTTTCGAATGACATCAGGTGACGCATCACACACAGTACCATACATATACGTCTGTTATTTTCTTTCCTCAATTATTAACATGTAAAGAATAACAACGTCCTTTCATGTAGATGTCAGCAAGCACCACCGTCCTTCTTACTCGTATCATTGGATTCTTATTATAACAACGTTAATGCTTAAATATATTTAATTAGAGCATCTCTAATGGTGTTATCCACCATTGGAATCCTTAGTGATAAAATAATATTTTTTGTTTTTTTTTGAATAGTTAAGGACTCTAATCATAATTATAAGTCCAATAGTGTTGTCTATTATGAAATCCTTAATTTTTTGAACATTGATCTAAATTAAATGATTATTTGGAATTGGCCAAACCAAGAGGAATGTGCAGAAACACAACAATCCTTGACTCGCTACTCAGATATGAATGCATCAAACACAACCACTATCTTCACCTCTACATCCAGGAACTTCGAAATCCAACTTTCTCATAACCAAAAGCGATGGATGAAACCAAATGTACCTTTAACCATACTGAAGGAGACAAGTTCATCAACTAACTTTTGGCGAGCAACGTAGCCTTCCATTCATGAAATGTTTTTTCAGCTTTATCCAATACCCACATACATTATACCCGTGAACAAGCAAGACCGGAACTGCATCGTCTAACAGACCCTGGTCTGCATCCATTATTTTAAAATCAAAAGGAACCGTTTTAAGATAACCATAGAAGTTCCAAAAGCAAGACAAAAATGAAAGAGACTAATACTAAACACATGACGAAGACAGGATCATAAAGCTAGCTGCTTCTATATAAAACGTGTGTGTCGAAATCAATAATCAAAGGAGGATTTGAAGTTAAAAGCTAAATACATGTTAATCTATAGTAGTGATCGCATTAACAAGGTAACAACTTTTTTAAAAAAATGGAAATATTCTTAGAAACAGAAACACCCATTTTGATCACCTTGATCAGAAGATCGATGGAGATGGCGGCCATGCGTCCTTTGCTAGGAAGACCAAGACGAATCTGCTCTCGCTCCACTACAACATGAGCTGAGGCGTAGCTATTAGCGACGGTGCTTTCAATGGAGGCGATGCAGGAAGCAACCAATCTGAGGCGGCATCTCAGGCGAGTTCCGACGAAGGAGAAAGCGGTGGAAGGAGACGGGGATAAGAGTGGGGTTGACGGCGAGAGGGAATGAGAAGGGCATTGTTGTAAATTGGCAGGGAGAAAGATATACATTGTCGTGGAGGAGGTGGTGGTGGCTCTTATATACGATGAATCTCTGATTGAATAACGATGGAGTACCGAGGGTGAATGAAGGAGACTGGGAAGGTGAGAGAGAGGCTCCAAGAAACGGAGATCGGCAAACGAGAGGCGCTGAGGAACGATGTGATACACGACGGAGAGACGATGTGAGGAGGAGAGGTCGGCGGTGTCGAAGTCGGTGGGGATGAAAACGGTGGCGGAGAGAGGGATTCCGACTTGTTCTTCGATGGCGAAGGTGGTATCGCCGGGTCACAGACGACGAATCCGATGGAAAGAAGGTGGGGGAGGGGAGAAAAGAAGATGCCAGCTCACTAAGGATTTGCCCTTTTTAATCCTTAGTTTAGGATCTATTCTTAACTTTTTCTGAATATTTTAATCAAATTTAATCATTAAGGATTTGATTAAAATATTCAGAAAAGTTTAGGATCTATCCTTAGTTTAGGATCTATTTTTAATCCTTAAGGATTTTTTACAAGGATTGTGTTATGATAACGCGTTGGACGTGCTCTTAGAACATATACTCGGATAGATAAGTTTTGAGGAAGGAGGCAATGAGGCATATATGTTCTTCTCCCTCCACAATCATTCTCCTTCGCTTGCAGTTGAAGAAAAATGGCCGCAGACTCTAAAGATCACAGTGAATCTAAGTTTTTTGGTTATTTATTTAAAGCCCAAGTTCGTTGATCAATTGCATATTTGCTACTTGCAAGTATGACTTTTATATATCTATGTACTTGGTGAATCTACAGAAGAGTTCATTAAGCTCACCAAAGGCCGTTCCAGATGTGGGAGCTTATCAGTTGTATTAGTCACCAACTCGTGATGTATCCATTTAGATTCAAAATATGCTTTAATCACATACTTAAATAGTTAAATACAACGCTATAAATAGTTGTGATAGCATGCATCAAAGTCTTCGAAAGTTTCCAATCAAGCATATATAGAAGTGAGATTAAAAAGGACCATGTTATTGCGTGATAGCTATGATATTGAACTAAACGTGACTACAAGTCTACAAGTCAAGTCTGGTAAGATGCAATAAAAGGGGGTCAAGTCCCTGTTCCTGTAGTCTCTCTGTCTGTAACTCCTTTTTTTTATAACTCATCTGAAGAACAATAAAATTGAATGTTGCACATGCAAGTGCAAGTTGCTCTCCTAAAAGTTTGATTCTTTATGTACCCTTCTATTACAAGTAAATATCGATTTATATGTGTCACGTAATGAGTGGTTCTCTATATTGAATATTCTTAATTTCTTATATAAATATCTAAGGGAGTATCATGTAAGTTAAATACAAACAACAAGTGTAAGGTTATATATCTCTTAAATAAATGTAAATGAAATGATTGGAGAGAATTCAAATTAATAGAGATATTCTCGAAAGTTGAGGTGTGTTTGAACTCGCACACCTAGATCCATTGTAACCTTCCACAGTTCCATTTAAACCCGTCAATCAACATGACAACATCCAACAGTAACCGAATAAGATGATGATCATGAAAGATCAAAGCGATCGTCAAGAAACGACTTGGAAATTGAGGGTTTTAGACCATTCCATTGGACTGTATGCGTCACTTCAAACGTTAGTATTCCGTCGCTATTTTGAAACGGCCTTAGCCCAATCCAAAGGAACTGGCCCAAATTGCCATTAAAATTGAAGACTCACGTGTTGGTGGAACAAAAACATGAAATTTCCTTAGTTCTTCGAAGCAAGCACGTGGCAAGTATAAGGTACGGATCAGGTCACGTTCGATACTGTCATATTTATTCGCTGGTGGTTGATGCTGCTGCTGAGCTCATGGACCATGGTATTGTGATATTTTACCGCCAACCAATTCATTTTTATTATTATTAACTTTTTTGGAATCAAATAGAGTTTTTTTTTAAGTCATCTATTATTATATTGATTTCAAACTGGATGAGCCAAAAGGCATGTTACAAAAGCTGAAGTAGTGAAACGACACCATAATCTAAAGCCAACGGTTTAAAGACATAAGCCTGGAGCCATATGCCGACGATTGCACGATTACAATCCCGGAGACAAAATCAAACTTGACACACTTAAACTAACAAGCAAGGACTAGAAGAACAAAGCTAACGACATAAAACACCAAAGCCTAAACAACCTAGAAAGGATTCAAACCTAGCCATAGAAAGAGCAAACCAGACTAATAGTTTATGAATAATCGTTGCTGAAGATTGTGTCTCATAAGCGCCTCTGCTCAATCTGGACAAAACCCGGCGTCTCCTGCACGCCTCCACCTCCTTGACTCCCCTCAGATCCAACTTCAACTCGCCATTGACCTATGTAGGAGCTCCCCACACGCCAATAACGCGCCTTAACCAAACGGCAGAGCCAACCAAGCCTTACTTGACACGCTCTTACTCAAACCAGCCAGGTAACCATAGATCCACCACCCCATACCGTAGATCTGATGAGATCGACGACCATGGATTCCGATCTAGGACTTTCTGCTTCAATCTGAAGAAACGAAGCTCACGGCCAGATCTGAAAGCTTCTCGACTAGAAAACAAGACAAAGACAAGACCGAGACATGAAATACAAGGCGTCTATCTTCTCATGGTACCAACGGCACGTCGGCACGAAGCCATCGACCGGAGAGGATGGAAAAACGAAGGCTTTTTTTTTTTTTCACTCGCTCTCCCTGCTTTTTTCACTTTTTGGAAAAAACGAGTCTAGAAAAAATGTTTTGTTTTGATCTGCAACACTTATTTCTCAGTACGACGACTATCGGGTGTTGACCTGTTCTAGAAGATCGTCTGATTTATAGATACCATATCATGTACAATAGGAAATTTAATATATAATATAATTAAATGAAATTTATAGATACCATTTCATGTACCATCATTTGAGAGTTTCATTGCAGCCATTAGGAATGATAGCTATAGTGGAGCAGGGGGAAATGAAAAAGGAACTTATACTTTTATTTAAGTAAACAATCAAACATTGAAATTGAAGAATTTGGAAAGCAGGACTCGAACTTACAAACATATGACCAATTTGCATGCATGAAGGGACCAATCATCAAACATGTTTGAAGTTTATTACAACAACTTATTTATGGAAGAAAAAGAAACACACCAAATGGGAAGTTCTTTTAGAACATATATCCGTTTCGATTCTCTCTTAATGATCTTGTATCTTTTATTATATGACCAAAATATTATTTGTTTTTCTTGTGTAGTGTCGTCAACTCCTGCAAGAATAAATGTAAACGAATGGAATAAGAAACGACAACTTGATTGAGATGTACCATGCTGTTAGTAAGTAAGAGAAGTGATAATTACCATGAGTCTGACGATCAGCTTATCTAGTAGTGGTATGGAGGAGGTGGAGATTTGTAAAGGTAGGGGTGGTGAGGAGGAGAATAGACGGGAGGTGGAGGCGATTTGTATTCGTAGTGTTTCTTTGGTGGTGGGGGAGAGTGGTAAACCGGAGGGGGAGGAGACTGGTAAACTGGAGGAGGAGGAGATTTGTACTCGTAATGCTTCTTAGGTGGTGGAGGAGAGTGGTAAACCGGAGGAGGGGGAGACTGGTAAACCGGTGGTGGTGGTGATTTGTACTCATAATGTTTCTTGGGTGGTGGGGGAGAATGGTAAACTGGAGGAGGGGGAGACTGGTAAACTGGTGGTGGTGGTGATTTGTACTCGTAGTGCTTTTTAGGTGGTGGAGGAGAGTGGTAAACAGGAGGGGGAGGAGACTTATAAACCGGTGGAGGAGGAGATTTGTACTCGTAGTGCTTTTTAGGTGGTGGAGGAGAGTGGTAAACCGGAGGGGGAGGAGACTTGTAAACTGGTGGAGGGGGTGATTTGTACTCGTAGTGTTTTTTAGGTGGTGGAGGAGAGTGGTAAACTGGAGGAGGAGGAGACTTGTAAACTGGTGGAGGGGGTGACTTGTACTCGTAGTGTTTTTTAGGTGGTGGAGGAGAGTGGTAAACCGGAGGAGGAGGAGACTTGTAAACCGGTGGAGGAGGTGATTTGTATTCGTAGTGTTTTTTAGGTGGTGGAGGAGAATGGTAAACCGGAGGAGGAGGGGACTTGTAAACCGGTGGAGGAGGTGATTTGTACTCGTAATGCTTCTTGGGAGGAGGTGGAGACTTGTAAACTGGAGGAGGAGAGTAATGCTTAACCGGTGGTGGAGGTGATTTGTACTCGTAGTCCTTCTTTGGTGGCGGTGGGGATTTGTAAACCGGAGGAGGGTAGTGCTTTACCGGTGGTGGAGGAGACTTGTACACCGGAGGAGTGTAGTGCTTGACCGGTGGAGGAGGAGAAGAGTAGTAGTAATTTGCGGTGGTTTCAGATACAAAACCAAGAGAAAGTGCTAAGACAAGCAAAGTTGCTGCCAAAGAGGCCATTGGTGACCCCATTTTTGTTATGTGATTCTTTTTGTGTTTGATGCTCTTACTCTCCCCCTAATCACCCATTATATAGCTTTTCAATTCCACTTTTTTAATCCCTGAGGGTAAATGCGTTTTTGTCATATGTCGTAAAACAATAATAATTGACTATGTATACAAAGAAAATAGATGTGGTTAGTCTCTCAAGCTTCATTATTGATTTTCTTACCCTTCTATTATTTTAGTCGTCGTTATTCGATTTATTTTGCATGTTATGAACATATCATATATGATTTAATATAGAGATCATAGATTCTAAAACTAACAGAATTTTCCATGAAACATAAGAGGAGTCGCACACAAAAAACGACCGACATTATGCTAGAAATTGGTAAGAAAAAATAGACGGACAGGATGAAAATAATAGCATGTTCTGTCTTCTGAGTGGTAAATGTAATTATGTATGAGTTTAGTTACCAGGAAATGAAAATACCTTACAGTATTAAAATAGATGGGAAGTATGAAAATAATAGCACGTTCTGTCTTCCAAGTGGTAAATGCAAGGGAGAATTGGAAAAAAAGATACGTTTTGAATTTTTCTCTGTCGAAATAGAATTTTTGATATTTTTAGTTATTTTGGACAACGTTTGCCTTTGTATAATAGAAAAATAGTAAATGAAGTATTAAAAATCTTAAAAATATATGAAAATCATTGGAAACATAAAAATGATTATTTATATGTTTATTTTTTTTATTTTATGTTTAGCGATGAAATCATATTTTATTTTATATTCTACAAGAAGATATAAAACTCATTCTAGTCATCTACTTAAAATAGAAGGTGGATCATAAATTTTACACATAAATATATCCCGGATAGAAAATGTAAAAAAAAATTTCTTTTATATTTTATCTTACCCAGATTTCGACGAGTACTAATCTAGCAAGTTGTCTTTAATCTTTTGTTACTTTATTACACTTTCTAACCACGATTCTATGAAATATTTTTTTTATATGTGTCCTACCTATTACCTTACATATGCCTGAAAAAGAATAAACGTCCCACCCACTTCTCAATGATCTATTTCACGTAGATATATATTTTAGGCAAATCACAAAAATAAATCAAACTTCCATATTTCAAAAACTGTCTTTCCGAATTCTACCATAAATCTACGAAAATAAAGAAAACTTTCATTTTTAACTTTAATAATTGAAAGCTAAGCAGTGGTAATTCTATTTTATTTTTAATAAAAACATAAATGAATTACGAAATATCAAAATTAATTAAGTTAAATCATGGATTTAATGGTATTAAAGGGATTGTAAATCCTAATTACCCAAAAAATATTATATAAATCTTATTAGGACAAATCTAAGTTCAAAATGTCTATTTTTACCAATTTTCTCTAAATATAACTATGTAGGAGTTTATTTACTAGGAAATGAAAATAACTTACAGTATTTTATTTTTATTTATTAAAATGTTATCTTTCAAAGAGATGGATATACGAATTTAAATCTGAGTACTAACGCATCAATGAATAAAATTAGACACTTAAATGAAAACAGTTAACTTACTAGTATAATATTAAATCTATTGATCAACACAATACTAACAGAAATACTGAACACATTTTGCAGTATTTTTAATTAAGTTTCTAATATTTGGCATAATCTCGCGGGCTATCATATGCGAATAAACTTTTATGTGTATCAATTTTTTCTCTTAAAATTTATCTTTTATGAAATTAAATACTGCTATATACTCCCTCCGTTTCTTAATAAGTGTCATT
The DNA here is from genome assembly GCA_900406325.1 of Erucastrum elatum. Taxonomy (NCBI): domain Eukaryota; kingdom Viridiplantae; phylum Streptophyta; class Magnoliopsida; order Brassicales; family Brassicaceae; genus Erucastrum; species Erucastrum elatum. The sequence goes on along the minus strand of OVBX01003589.1, from coordinate 8,424 downwards.
GTAGAAGAAATTTTTCGTTGCAAAATAAGTGTCGTTTTAAGTTTTCGATGCAGAATTTATTGATTTTATTCTGCAGATTATTTTTCTATTGGTTGAAATAGGAGTAAATGTATGGATAATAGTATTTTTATATGGAAAACATGCAAAATTAAATGATTTCTTAATCTGCGTGAATAATGTCAGAATGACACTTATTCAGAAACTGAGGGAATATGTTGTGAATTGTGATTTCATCGTTTACCCAACATTATGTATATAAAATATTTACGCACTATCACGATTATTTTATCAGTTACGACATCTGCTTAAACTTATATATAAATCATGGTTTTAATTTTAGAATTTTATTTAACGAAGAATTACATTATTCAAAGATTTTGTTTTGTCTGCTTTCGATTTACTGGATGTAGGAAATTAGAAGCCGCGTTAAAGACTTGAAGTTTAAAGTTAGGCGGCCGAGTTGAATGAAGAAGGAACACTGAGGGAGAAGGTGGTCTGTCATTCTCTTGTGCCGGTGACAGTCATCTTTAATTATTTTCTGTTTTGTTTTTAGGGTTAAGTTTTTGCTTCGCACGTATTTATAACACGTTTCTTGTCATTATTACTCAGATTAGTTTGTATTCTCTTACTCTCATTATTATTCAATCAGCACTAAACGAGTCTAAATTACGTTTGAGATTAAGACAAAATATATTATAGTGTTCTGCTAGATTTTTAACTGCATTTGAGAAAGAGATATGCTTACTTCTGAAATGATGTAAACAACTAAATGAGAAAGATAAAAAATATATACACTGTGTCTTAACTTGTATATATGTCCATGCGTTTTATAAATAAATATAAAAGGTAGAAGATAATTCATTTTACAGCCAATTTTCTTCTTAGAGTTTAGTTAATATAAAACCTTGGTCAACGCTAGAAAATAACACATTTTGGATAATATTTTGTAAATGGTTTTCTTATGGGTAAGTATAACCAGCTGGATTGGGGTCTAGACAAATCACAACTTAACATTATATATAGTTTTTTTCTCTCTCAAAAAGCTGACTGTTTCAGGATTTTGGTTAAGCGTCAAAAGTTATATAACTAATTTTGACAATTTGATGCTAAAGAAATTGACCGCAAACAAACTTAATAAAATCACCGTTAATAATAATTTGGCTTAAACCAACTTAGCTATGCACTGCTATTGAAACACGGTACCGGCATCTCCTTAAAGAACTTGGTTTGTTAGAAAAGCATACGAGCTATAACTAACGTTAATGGAAGTATATAGAAAATTTGTGAACTGTCACAGCTGCAAACGATTTTGCCTTTCTGATTCGGGGTTTTACTGAACTTTTTATTCATTTTGTTGTTGATATATATGTTTTTGGATCAAGAATATAATTAAACTTAACAATCCTAAAGTTACATATATCTTTTGGTTGAATTCATTCCACACGTCGCTTTGTTTGCTTTTTCCTTTACGCTCATGATTTTCAATGACCTACCAAACATATCATTGACTTGCTAAACAAAATCCCATGCAAAAGCAAATAAAATGTATAAAATGAACTAGAATCGTTAAAGTTAATTAGTGTAAAGGCTCCCTCCATTACGGGAATGCTTAACTGAGCAAATTTTGTTTTAAAATTGTTTTGATTTATAGTGCGTCGTCATATTCACTTGGACGCTGATGCATGCTAGTAACTAATCGCGGTTTCAGCTGAAGAAACCATTAGATACTGAACGTCTTTAATTACAACACTATTTTTGTATCTACCTAGCTATCACATTTTTCGATTGCATTCATTGAGAAACTTGTTTGATTTGCCAATTCGTCCAAATATTTTTTTTTGGTGTGAAAGCATGGCAAAGGGCTCGTGGACTTCAATGCGTCGCGGGGTCCAGGCGGCTTGTATACTTCTTTCTTAAAAACTTTGTATTCTTTTTATTATTTTGTCTTCTCTCAAGAAAGAAAAACTCGTCCCTCTTATTTTCTTATTTATTTCCCAAGATGCATAAATAAAGATCATAAGATGCTAGCTATTGTGCATCGTACTTAGCATAAATGAAGGATACGAACTTACAAAAACATATGTTTCGACCTTTTTGTTATAGTAGCGTCCATGACTTGCTAGAGGACCTGTGAAAACTTTTCGGATAATTATTACTCAGCAAGTTAAATCCAATGATTAAAGCTAAACAACATTATTGTAAGTTACATTTATAAGTAAATTGAGGAAACACTCGACGATAGTGAAATGCACTACGTCTACATGTACACATGTATTAGGTACTGACTACTGACTATTAGACCAAGACCTTGCCAAGTTTCTTTTGCTTTAAGGAAATTAAGTTTTGTTATTGCTTATTATATAACGTTTGAATAATAAAAAAATTAAGTTAATTTAGAAAAGACTGGACGATAATGAAATGCACCACATGTACATATCTAGTAGGTAACTGAGTACCGAATATTAGGCCAAGACCCAACCACTTTCTTTTGGTTTAAAGAAATTTATTTTATTTTGGTCAAAATTAAGATTTGTTAAAAATATAACATATTAATATATAAAACCCGAGCCAAGTAAAAATTTCTATGAATATAAACCCCCAAATTTGTTTTAAAAAAACAAATTTAAGCTCTCAAATTATTGAATTCTCGCTTAATTTGTTTACAGCCCCCAAATCTCAGATTATAATTTTTGATTACCTTCTAATCTCATTGGCTCTAAATTTACAAAAAAAATGGATATTATTAACTGGAATGGGAAATATTAAAATTCTAGAGTTGATTATTCCAAACTAAACTACATTCTACTTATCTCTAAAAAATACTTAATCCTTCATCGTTTTATCCATGGAATGATATACTTTAAATCTTAAGTCTACAAGCAAAATAGCAAAAGAATAGTTCGCGGAAATGTTTTTTTTTTTGAAACATAGTTCGCGGAAATATTTGCTTATAAGATAATTTGCATCTTGGAACTATGACAAAGTATAATAATTTCTTAATAATTAGACTATAATACAATACAACTATAGTATTGTACGNTTTATTAGACAGAGATAGAATATATATATATATATATATATATATATATATATATGTATCTTTTTGGTAAAATGTTAATAGTATATTGTAAAATCCACGAATACGAGTTTTCTTCATCAAAATGCATATTTTTCCTTCTTTCGGGTAAATAAAATTTGTAGCAACTAGCAACCCCAAAAGTCTATCGTCCGGCCACAAAAACTATCTTAAGCAATCAATTAAACACGTATTGGGTATTATGAAGGAATATGCTAGTCACCGACTAGCTAGGAACAGTGTATATCGTGCAAATATAATCTACAAAGATATTAGCTCAGTTGAACATTTCACCCCCAAGATATACAGTAGAACGTATATCGTTTATGTTATTTATATATTAATGTAATAGCGTTTTACAGCTTCTAGTTTTTTTTTTGCTTCTAGTTTATTCATCAAGATATATCGTCTTAGAAAGAAAAGCAAAAAACAGTATAGTAAAACACTAAAACAACTGTCGTTAAAAAAAAAACACTAAAACAACTTCGTTTATGTTAAACTTCAGTTAAGTGATGTCCAATCTTAGCAATACGTTTTGATAAGGTTGAAAAGGTATTCAGGATCATATTTAAAGTAATTCAAGTGGTTAGAAATTAAACGAAAGTAAGCTATTTTTATATATTGTTAATTAGAACTCTATAATTGAGGAGACGACTCAAACAATAGAATTATTATTTTTGATTAAGTGCTACGGAGTTCAAATATATGTTCCAAAACTAGTGGCTAGACAATACTTATAGCTCGTAATATTGTCAAGCTTATTTAAAATGTATAGTGACAAGTCGTATTTGTTTATTACTTTTAGGCTTTTAGCAGTAAATGTGGATAAAGTTTAGTATCTATAATGCAAAATATCACGAGAATATGTGCCATTTGATAATGTTATTAAAAAATAGGAATCCATTTGCCTCCAAAGTCACATACTTATTGCTCGTTATTCAACCACGCTGACATCTGCTTCGCCATAATTCAACTACGCTTCTTGAGCCACTAGTCATATCATTCTTACTGTAAATAGGTGGTTCATTTTGTACTTTTCTCAAATTCTTATTTATTTTTGGCTAAAATGATTTACTAACAAATATAAATCCTGAATACATTCAAGGGGAATTGGCCTCAATAACCAAACAAAAACCCCAAACCCACTAACTATCTAAAAACACCCTCTCTCTCCTACTTTCTCTTCCTATCTCTCTCTAGCATCTCTCTAAAAATCTAATTTTTCTTTTTTTTTGGTTATTAAGCAAAAAAACCCTACATTCAATCATATTTTTATGATCAAATCATGACTCCGAAAGCAATAACGTCTCTCTGTTTGATACAGAAATGAGAAAGTTTACACATTCATACAACGAATGTTAACAAGATAACATTACATAATTCAAACGACAAAAAAGAGTTAAATCAAAAATCTAATATATTAAAACTTATCTCAAATATCACAAGTCGTCGACGACTACAGCACCCCCAAACACGTCTTTATATGATACATAGAAACAGATGGACATGCATTAACAAAAACAAAATATAAATCGTTACAAACTGGAAGAGAAGACCAAAAAGGAGATAGATACGACTCAACAAATGTGAACTGAGAAATAAAATATCAAAAGAAAAAATGATGGAGAAAGTAAAGCAAATAATGTTTTAACCGGATATCAATTGAGATATAAAATCCTATTAGCCTAGAAATTGCATAAAACCAAGGATCAAAAAGATTCAACTATTTGTCAAAAAGTACCAAGCTTTTTCTTATGAACATTTGATACCAACAACACAACTTTATAACAGGACACATGAGCTTGAAATATAGGAAAGGCACCAAATATATAAATAGCCGTTTGAGTTTCTATCTCCAAAGATTCTACAGTCTCAGGTTGCTTACACGATACAATCATACAAATTACAAATAAGTGATGTAATATAATGTTCGGTTTCATTGAGATTCTGCTTGAAGGAGGATGTCTCTTCTCGTTAAGACTAGCAGACAATAAATAACCCATTTGGTTGATGTAATGCAATGTCCCCGAGTCATTCACCTCCTTCCTCGTTGTCCCGGTCTTGAACTTGGTTTTCTTGAAAATTGGAGCCGTAAGAACTTGGAATCAGCGTCGCTTTCATCCATTCGATAGCCTGTCAGATGTATTGGTCTTTAAACAACATGAGGAGATATAGATGATCGTTTAGGGATATAAGGACATTAGCATATGGTGTACGGCTTTGCGCTTTTGGAAGCCGAACTCAATCCATCACACAATATGAAGTCAATCCAATAGAAAAGACGGAGACTTATAATAAAATGTGGTAAAGCTTATTGTTGTTTACCTTGTAAGGTGGTCAGAGCAGTTGCAGCACAGGCAGGGTTTGTAAAATCAACAAAGCAAAGAACAACAGGATCTCCGTTCCGCTGCATCAAACCATAAAATATCAAACCCTTCAGTGTTTCTGGAACAAAGCGATCTGAACTTTAAAGGCAAAGAGATCTTATTACGTGTTTGGAGTCTTTGGTCACAAGTCTCACTTCTCTATACCCTACAAAAGGTCGAAAGATATCTAGAAACCTCTGGTTAAGGAAAGTGAGGAGAAAAAGAGAGAAACTTTGACAAAGAGTGATGATGAAAGAGGAGGATACGAGCAACTTCCCGCCTAGAGCAATTAGAAGGAAGACCTTCAACGTAGAGAGTGTTGGAGGCATCTGGAGGGAGAGGAAGCGGCTCACGGTTACGCCTATCAACAGAATCTAATGGATCAAAACCCATATCCCGACCGTGAACTCCACCACCACCACCACCACTTCGTCGCATCATAAACTCATCCATTGCAACACCACCATTACGAGGACCTGAATCTCCCAATGGCATAGCAGAAGGTGTTTGCTTCAAACAGAGAAAGAGAGATAATAAACTTCAGGACAAAAAAAACAAAGAAATGTTTAAAAAATGAAATGAAGAAGAAGAAAAAGTACCACGCTTTGGAGGTATCGATCATAAGCTGATCCAATAGTTCTTGTATCAAGATCCTCATCACGTGGGAAGTAACCACCACCACCACCACCACCGTGCATCTCAGACGGTGGAGCTTCTACAAGACGGGCAAAACATAGTAACATATGAATTTTAACTATTAAAATTGATATTATGCCTTCTGCATCATCTTCTCAGCTACAATATGATAATAAATAATGACTATGGCCTATGGGCAACAACAACAACACACAATCTAATTGAAGTAAGTTACTAAGAGCATAACAAATCACATAGCGATTCTTCTAGCTATATATCTGGAGTGTGAGCTTTACCGAAATCGGAGCGGCGACGTTTCGGAGGACCACCACCTGGAGGATGTTGCTGGTGTCGTTGCTGCTGGTGGTTCCAGTACCCATCCGCCATGGAAATCGAGGGAATCACCGAAAGCTACGAAACACTCCTAATTTCCAATTTCGACGGATGTCTTCGATTCCAGCTCGCTGGAGTTCTTCGCTTCCGAATCGTCTCCCTCGATGATTCTCTGCTTGATTTCAATTTTCTGATTCCATTCTTCTTACCCGGAGTTTAGAGATTCGGATCGTGTCGACCCGGTCCGGTATGTTTGGACCCGATCCCTGCCAGCACCCATTGATCTCTCTTTTAGTGGGCTGATAAATCATCGTCGCGTTGGCCCATTATTACCGACTTTTGGGCCCGTTGGCTCAGATTTCAATTTTGGTACGGTTTCAAACCAAATTTTAATTTCAAAGGTAGTTTTGGTCGAAGGTACGTACGTACACCTCCATAGAACAAAATCTTCCAACTGAAATTCAATGTTCTTTAAATTCTTAATAGGTGATTCAAGAGTTTTATCAACTAATTCAGTTCTTGTTGATAAAAAAATATACATGTATGCATATATGTATCATAATTGATTGTGTGCATAGCGTATCACGGATTGTCGCATGTCTATCTATAGGTTCTTTCTTAAATACCTTGATCTTGTCTTGGAGTATTTATGATTCTCTCATATGCAGCTGACAGAGCAATATATCAGAAGAAACTTTGAATAGGTGAATTATTGACATATATAAAATTATAAATACATGTATAAAGAACGACAAAGAAAAAACAAAATGTTTTTTAATATTTCAAATGTATATATAAAGGTAGGAGATATGGAGATGTCATAGGTAAAGAGAGGGGTCCCATGCAGAACAACAACCAACAAAGTAAGTAGATATCCATGTTTCCTTGGAGCTTTTCTTTTTGTTCACCGAAACTTTCTTTCTTTTGTTCTCAAGCATTTGTCTTCATCATCATTTATTTCGCTTCTATAAACTCCAATTATACAATCTATCATTGCATTACCTCCCCTTACGTTAAATTTCCACCCAAAAAAACTGTACTATAGTTTTAGCCGTTTTATGCATAATGCTGTTTAAATACAGATTATATATATTATATCTCAGGACCTTATGATATGAACAATGTTTATTTAGTGAGTTAATTTTACGTTTCAGTAAGTATTATATGCACCAAATGTATGCCATTTGTATAGTCACAAAGATTGTAGAAGACAACGTACGTACGTATATATTGTTCCTTTCAAGGCACTCAAAATTTTCGAATCAAAGATAGGTATTCAGATGTTGATTTTCTTAACTCTACTTTTATCTATGATTTTACATTAATATAATATCGAAATATATACTGTAATTTGTTCCAGTCAAGGTGACACAAACATTTCAACATACATATCAGGATATGTTACAAAATATATTGTGCATATGATAGTACTTTTATATATTTTGTATGGGAAATTGGACTACAACTTTTGTGTCTTGGTTCTTGGGCATATGCATCATCCAATACAAGGTTTCGATTTGATTTTACAAAACCAAGACTAGCTAGATCCTATGTAATTATGCGTTGCTATCAAACAAAACCACATTCACATTCGTTTATAGCCACTAAACTATTTACTCTGTCGGTGAAAAATTAAAAATCACAAGTTAAATAAAGAGACCATAAGTTGACAAAAAATAAAAAAATAAATAAAGAGACCATAAAAAACAAGTATCTATTATATTAAAAGAGAAGTTACGACTCTTTTAATGTGTGATTTTTGAAAGTGGACCTTCTCTTAAAAAATCTTAATTTTAATTATATGCATTATATATTAAAATATGCTTTTTATTTTAAGATAACATAAAAAATTAATTAGCTAAAATCAATAACTTCCCCATATTTAGGGATTTGGTAAATAAGATTAACAATATATTTAATCTTTAATTTATTTCCATACTTTTTCATTTAAAATATATATATATATATATTAAAAATTTCGAAAATATGATTAAAATATTTTAATAAGAACTT
>OVBX01003588.1:382-16475 GCA_900406325.1 Erucastrum elatum | reverse complement strand
TTCTAGCCATTACTCAAGTATCAGCTTTGGTAGAGAGTAAGATTATATTTTACTATATCCACTATCTTTACAAAAATTCATGGGTTAGATGAGTACCTTAATCTAGTGGATGATTAAAGGTTTTTATTGGAGTTGCTCCTGAGGATGCAATTGTCATGTCTTGTAGATATATAATTATGATCATCGACGTTGTTATTATAAATGATGAACTTTTAGCTAGTGTCTCTCTCTAGATAAACTGTTAGAATTGAGATTATTGGTGCCTATATTAAGCAGAAAGAGATGTTGGTTTAAAGGTCAACTGATCGTATCAGACATTCAACAATCATTTAAAACATACATTGACAACTCTTCTTGTATTGAGAAAGACAAAAGCATGTGACATTTTTGTTCTCTTTAACTTTCAGCTGCTGCAGATGGAACGTAAAGTCCAATCAGCGAAACACCACGAGTTAGTGTACTGGCATTTAGCCTCCCACGGTATTCCCAAATGCCTCCATTGCCTTTCCCTCAGGTTAACAGAAGAGTACTCTGTCAACGCACTGGCTCGAATGCGTTTGCCTCCACCTGAATCCGTTTCTCGTCTGACCGATCCATCTTATCACCATGTTGTCATCTTGACGGACAATGTTCTGGCTGCCTCCGTCGTCATATCTTCCACTGTACAAAACGCTGTGGATCCAGACAAGTTTGTCTTTCACATCGTTACGGATAAGAAAACGTATACACCTATGCACGCTTGGTTTGCTATCAACTCTGCTTCATCACCGGTTGTTGAAGTAAAGGGTCTTCATCAGTATGACTGGCCTCAAGAAGTGAATGTTAGAGTTAAAGAGATGCTGGAGATTCACCGTATGATTTGGAAACGGCATTATCAGAATTTGAAAGACTCTGATTATAGTTCCGTGGAGGGTACTCATGAGCATTCCTTGCAAGCTCTAAACCCTAGCTGCCTTTCCCTTTTGAATCATCTTCGCATCTACATTCCCATGGTAAAGTCTTTTCCCTCCACTCGATTCTTCTCTGACCTTAAACAACCGTTCTGTTTATCATTCTCTTTTGTTTTTGTAACACGCAGCTTTTTCCAGATCTCAACAAGATAGTGTTGTTGGATGATGATGTAGTAGTACAGCGTGACCTTTCGCCTTTATGGGAAACGGATCTCAACGGTAAAGTTGCTGGTGCTGTTTTTGATTCGTGGTGCGGAAACAACTGTTGCCCTGGAAGAAAACACAAAGACTATTTCAACTTCTCGCATCCTCTCATCTCATCAAACTTACTTCAAGATGACTGCGCTTGGCTTTCTGGTATGAATGTCTTTGATCTCAAAGCTTGGAGACAAACCAATATCACAGAAGCTTACTCCACATGGTTAAGACTCGTGAGTATATTTCTATATACATATCAGTCTCATCTTTTCATCATATTATCTGCACTTCAACTTAGCTATACAAATCTTGATTTGACTGCAGAGTGTTAGCTCTGGACTACAGTTATGGCAACCAGGAGCTTTACCACCAACTCTACTTGCATTCAAAGGACTCACACAGTCTCTTGACCCATCATGGCACGTAGCTGGATTAGGAACTCGTTCCTTTAAATCCCCTGAAAAGATTCTTAAATCTGCTGCCGTTTTACATTTCAGCGGTCCAGCGAAGCCGTGGCTAGAGATTAGTAACCCTGGGGTACGATCTCACTGGTATAGATACGTAAACTCCTCCAACATCTTCGTTAGAAAATGTAAAATCATGAACTGATTGAGAGAAAACGAGTGATAAAAGCCAATACTAGGAGCTGTATGAGAGAACAGAGGGAAGTAGGTTTAGCCTTCAGCCTCTGCTCATAGTTCTCTCATGTCCATATACTAAAGAGTAATAATATAGAGTAAGGACACTAGACTAGACTTTATGAGTATGTAGTTTTTTTGTTTTGTTTTGATTGTCTCTAATAGTATATTATAAGGTATTTTGTTTAGTTATAGCTACACATCACAAGATAGATGTTTGTAAGTTTTTATTTTTGTAACCTTAATTTATTTATGTTATTATTATTAGAATCTAAACTATGGATGAGAATCTTAGTGTCTTTCTCTAAACAATCGTTTCGAGGGGAAGAAACAAGTTATTTTTCATGTTTGAAACTTAGACAAGCTGGAGTGGAGGTTGGTCTTGACCGGAGAATTGTTGATTTGGTTCAAGAAGGTTAACTGGAATATAGTTCCGGTTATAATGCTGCGACTGATCATGGGAAGATAAACCGGATTCGTAAACAGCTGTCCCTTGTATCACACTCGAATCCTGCTGCTCCGGATTCAATCTTGCTCCTTGTGATATCTACAAAGACCGAACATCAAAGCTCAGTTTGTTACACACGTTATCTTCTTGGGAAGGTGTTGATGTAAAGAACAGAGATTGAGAGACTAACCTTAGCTCGCAGGTACATATTATCGTGTTGCAACTCCATTTCCTACACGATTTATATGAAACTTAAAAACCTAAAAAGACAATGAACGATATCGAAGGAGTTTGCTTGTAGAACACTACTTACCCTCTTCTGCATATACTCTATCTCCGCCATTAACAGCTCATTCTGTGAAATTTTAATGAGTGAGAGATCTATACAAGTTATAGAGAGACAAATAGACGTTAGGTTAAGTACCTTCTTGGATCGGACACGGCTGATTCCTTTTTCAAGACGTCCTTCGAGGTTTTTGAGTTCCTTGAAGTTCAAGGAACCAAGTGATTCGCCAACTATATGCCTTTCAATTTATAAACAGCAACATTAGAGAAGTATTGATCAAAACAAGAAACCATATATATCCGAAACCCCGTGAAGAGTTTATTACTTACCTGTTAGAATTCTGAATATCACGAATCTGCCTCCGAAGCTTAGAAGCTTCTTGCTGATAGTACTTCAGAGTTCCATGCATACAAACACCAAAACGTCACCGTGTCAATGCATTTCAAAAATCCACCCAATTTTTTTCTCATCATAGAAACGAGAAAAAAAAGAGAGGGAGGATAAAATAATTAAAGAATGGTTACCTGAGTGTTAGCTTCGGTGACAGAAGGAGGGTTAACGGCATCGGAACAAGCTTTCTTGTACCTTTCAATTGTACCCTTCACACTAAAAAGTTCAAGAATCTATTAGATTTAGTCAAATAAATATAAACCCTTAAACATATTAATTAATGTATTTTTATTATGGTTTTAGAAAGTTTGTTTTCCCGGCCAAAAACCTTAAAATCGACGAGAAAGGAATGTGTGGTTTTGAAGTCTGGACCAGTTTCTGATTGCCAGTACGAAGAGATAATTTCAATCAAACACGTTATGCTTGCGTATCATTTTTTAATCAAAATTGCGTATCATTTTCTTCCATGGTAATTTACGTAAAGTAATAAATGGCTGTAAATGCAGTTAACTGAAGTTAGGATATAAGTATCACACTAGTAGTATGGTTTCACATTGGTAAATACACAAGGTCCATGCATATTTATATGATTCAATCACTGGTACCAGTAACTGTTTTCAGAGATAATAACAAATAAATGGAGCTCAGAATGCCAGAGATTCCCATTGGCCCGTACCACTTTGAGTTCCAACACTTCTCTGAGTTATCTCCCTCTCATTAATTAATATATCTAAGGACTACATATGTATACGTTTTTCAAATGGCCTATATTTTAACATCGGTTTATTATTTTAACAATCGATGAGTGATTTCAATGTTAGACAAGCCATGTATGTTTATTGTTTTATTTGAAGGTCTTCTTCAACTAGTGTAACAAAAGATATATATGAGACTTGTGAAGAGAAAAAAGAAATCCCATTATTATATGTTACACTTAAACCTAATTACAAATCCTATTTCTAGATCAACATATATATATATATATATATATAGCAACGAGCAACTTATTTTAGATTAGAAACCTAAAAACTGCATTTGTATTGTTATTCGTAATGCTCTCTAGCTAACTTCATATCTTTGGTAAAGTTAAACATTAAATGTAAACAGTCTTTACTTGAGAAGTACATATATATACATATATATATATATACATATATACAATACAGTTTTTTAGAAAGAGAGTTGAAATTCTGAACTTGCATACTAGTACGATTTTTTTCCAGTCACATATATTTCTCAAGACCAACTCCAGAATATGAAATTTTCAGTTTTTATTTACCTTTTGGGACTAGATTAAATAATTATAGGGATTCCTAGCTAGTGACAACTGATCATGAGGCTTTGTCCCAAGTTACACTAGACAGAGGGTTACATAAGTCTTGCATATTTATATAATACACATGCTATTTCGTGTCAAAAAAGTACCCAATTCGTTAACTGTCAAACCCTAATATTAATTTGAATTAAGAATTTCATGGAGATGCTGACATGCATCAGGTTCTAATGATTTGGAGAAAAGAGTGACACCAGAAAAGGCTAACGAGAAGTTGAGAAGACAAGACATCTTTCTTCCTTCTTCATTATTTGNACACACACACACACATATATATATATATATATATATATATATATATATAGTTATAGATAATGGTTGCTCTAGAGAGATATTTAATTTAGAAAAATAAGAAAACCCAGGATTGTAATTTAACAAAAACCCTAATCTTGACTCTACAAGTCACTTCTCCATACTTTTATCTAAGATTAGTAGTAGTAAACCAAGAAAGCAAGATCAAGAAGGTGCAGGAGAAGCATACCTATTGTTGGCGTACTCATAGAGACGGCCACGAGTGGAGAAGATGACGAGGGCAACTTCAGCATCACACAAGACAGAAAGCTCATAAGCTTTCTTAAGAAGACCATTGCGTCGTTTGCAGAAAGTTACTTGACGACTTGTTGTGTTCTCTATCCTCTTTATCTCTATCTTCCCTCTTACTAGCTTCTTGCTATTCTCTGCATCGTGACTACCCTCACCTTCCTCCATTGATTCTGTGATATCATCAGATGAATAAAATAACATAATAAGAGGGCGAGAGATTGATCTAGAGCAAAACTTAAGCAAAAAAAAAGTTGATATGATCTAGAGAAGCTAATTATGATTGATGATTAAATTAATAATTTTTGCAGATCAAGAATGACCAAAAGATCGATCTTTCATTTGATCACAAAACTTAGGTTTAGGGTTAAAATGATCAAATCTCTTTGCAGATAAACAAAAATAAATAAACATATCAAATCCTAGGTAACAAAGGATCAGATACTGAATTGAAAATGAAAACAACTCCGAATATAAATCTTGTATATTGTATATATATTAGAGTTATTCTATATACTTGTATATTAATATTCAGAACCTTACCTGGGGTTTAAAGATTATGATTGATCAGCACAAAGGAGAAGTGGGTAATGAGTTATTGTTCTTGATGAAGAGATACTATATATTATTATTGACTCAGTATCACTTAACTGCGTTCTTCTTCTTTTTCTAATAATTATGTCGTTTTTGAAAAGTACATCTCTCTCTTTCAAATTTGGTTTATGATCAGTTTCATTTGAAGGACTATTTTTTGAAGGTATTAAGACCCCACTTGCAGAAACACCGAAGTTTACAACTTTTTCTTAGCTTAATATATTTATACATATATAAAAAACAGATCAATTATCTACCAATTGTCAAAACGCACATACTCGATCGAAAAATATATAAACTCACACTTTTTATTCTCTACACATGCTAATAAATAGATATGAATATTAATAAATTATAGGAATTGAAACAGAAATTGAAATTGAAAACTAACTAAAGGAAAAAGAGAAGATGAGTAGTAGGTGGTGGACATTGAAGGAGGACCATCCAATATCTTTCATGAGAAAAGGGAAAAGGAGAGGGATGGGGCTCTGTTTCACATCAGAACCATCTTTTGGGAACTCCCTTTTTTATGGTAATCTTTCTCTCTTTCTTTTTAAACACGTCTGCGTTTCAATTAATTAGATGCTCTTCTCTGTATCTATCTGTGTTCATACTGAACCTAACCAAGTCTAACCATAGTCCATAACCTAGTTGAATTATTCAAACTGTAGATAAACTGATAACTTCTTGCTTTCTAAAATATTAATTGTGTTCTACAGTCCATGTAGCTAGTAGATCGTGTTATTTTCATAAAGTTAGTTATAAGAATATTAGTTGTAATAACCAAATATGTTACAGCACTTTCATAAAAAGTTCTCAAAACAAAAGAAAAGGTAAAGTGTGAGAAGAGGATGAATGATAACATTTAATCAACTTTTCCAAACCCTAATAAACACTTGTCAATTCTCAATTTGTTCACTTATTTCAAAATAAAAATTTAGTTCGTTGTTTAAATTATACTAGTAGTATTTTTTTGGGTTTAAGAACCATTAAATGAAGATGCTCTTAGTACTAATTAGGTAGTAGACTGTATTGTTTTCATAAAGTCATTTTTTTTCTAAATTTGATGTTTTCTTTTAACTGCAGAATGTTTTTTATAAGTACAATTATACTATGTAAAAATGAATAATCTAAAATGATTTATAGATATATGACATTGCTATATATCCTTAGCTACCACTAAAGGGTTTCAAATAAAATAATGCAAAAATGAATAATCTAAAATGATTTATAGCCATATATGACATACTGCATGCATATTTATTTGATGATTACAACTTTGGAAGCATATCTACAAGAAACACATAATTGTAAATGAATTAAAAATTGCAAAAAAAGTATTCATGAAAAAGTCGATGACAAGAATGTAAACATAGAGACGTAGGTGCGGTAAAATATGGAGATGTAATGAAAGAGACTTGCATGTGAAACTGGCATCAACTTCTCCTAGTACCTGAATCCTTTATGGGAAATAGGCGATAACAAATAACATATTGTGTTTTCATCCTCTATCTTTATTCTCTCTTCGATTTTTCCCCACAAAACTATTTGGGTATCTACTATTACACCCCTTAATAAACATGCTCTACTGAAAACTCCAGAAAAAGATCATCATAATAGTCTTTTCCTTCTTTGCGTGGGACCTCGTTTTGCGGTCAATCTGATCTGAAATATAAGTTACATGCTAAGAATCTAGACATTGCTTATGATTCAAAGCATGTTGAGCATAACTGTCAAAGACGATTTTAAAGTCTTGTCTTGAGTAATTTCTTAATAATCACAAATCTTACGAATAGGCTATTTAATTACACGTTAACAAAACTATTATGCAGTCCAACAAGTTTTTTTTACGAGTATATTACAATATTTTATGAGGAATGATGAAGACAATCTACTCAAATACGTACGCATCTAAAGTTGAGCGTACGTTTTGTCTATATAGATAAAGATACATAGAATCTAGATTATGACCTAATAATCCCATTTAATTCGAGATAATATTATTTGCAACGCTTTCGCTTCTTATCCGTAGAAATTAGAAAATGACTTACAAGATTGAAGCTAGACGTGTGAATAAGAACTGCAAAATACAGTATAACCTTTATAAATTAATAATTTATAAATTAATATCTCTATAAATTAATATAATTTCATAGTTCCAAATTAAGTTTTTGATTCAGTTAGTATCTCGATAAATTAATAATCTCTATAAATTAATAAAATATTATAGTCCCAACAATATTAATTTATAGAAGTTTCATTGTAATCACCGCACTTGTTTGAGAACTTGAAAATGAATACGTAGGACTAAAAAAATGCGACCATTGATATTGAAATCTACCTTTAAAATTCCAATTTAGACCATGGATCTAGAAATGAAAAGAAATGAGGAGACGACAACTTAATGAGGGAACAAGAAATTAAGGAATCCATTAAGTGGTGACCAGTCATACGTATTGTCATAATCATTCACAAACCTTTCTCACAGTTCACATTAACTATTTGTGTACAAATAGAAACTCTTTTTGCTCCATGCCTCCACCACTTTCCTCGTAATTACTTATTGCATTCAAACTTTGGGTGATTCTGTAAAATGTATATACTAGAGAAGAACTAAGAACAATTTGGTATGAGAGGGGACTATTTTTTTTTAATTTCCCGCGCATGACGAATTGTCACTACAGTGTTCGATTGGATACTATACTAGTGGGAGTAAGATTTATAGTGATCTTTAGAATTTTTGAATATAATGTTATTGGTTTATAGATTTTTATATTTTCATTAAAATTTTGTGTTATTGGTCTGGTGATTTAACAATTCTATACATATTCTTTTATTACACAAAATGTTTTGATTTTAATGTTTTTTAAATCTATTAAAAATTAATGTTATTGGGAGTTGTATTTTTCATCATTTAACTTGCAATACAAAATTTTGAGAATACTACCTTTTATTGTAAGATTCTTAGAATCATTAAATCAATTTATATTTAAAGAATTTAACACTTTTCAAAAATCTCTGTAACTTTTTCCAGTTTTAATAAATCTTTCATCTTTTAAAAATTTATATAAATTTAACTCCACAAACACCTCCTATATTTGTTAAATATATAGTAAAAACAATCAATTCATAGCAACAACACATATCTTAAAAGACTCTAAAGATTCATTATATTCTATTGATCTCAAATAAAATAGCATAAAAAAAATATTACATTTCAATTTAAACTGTCATTTTTCCAATGGTGAAAGATAATAATCATAAGAAGTAGGATAACATATGATCTCTGGAGGACCAGATGGAATTGTTGTTGTCCATTTTTTCCAATTCTGAAACTTAATATCATATCCTATACTAAACCACATTTTATCCAAAAAACAGTCTTTGTTTTATTGGTTCACAATGATTAACACGTTTTTGACCTTTGTCGATTTTCAAAAAATAGAATTGGTATGTTGTTACTTGTAATCGCTTAGTCTTGATCAATAAATATGAATCAATTGGTTCACAAAAAAAATGATACACCAACAAAATATAACATATGACTTTTAGACTATTTACAATGGTTGTTTTATCAACTGTTCATAAATTTTAACAACAGTTGATAAGCTTACAATGATTTGTTAAAAAACAAAATAATATGATGTGACAAAATCGGTGTTGAAACTTATCAATACCGTTGTAAAACANTTTACAATGGTTGTTTTATCAACTGTTCATAAATTTTAACAACAGTTGATAAGCTTACAATGGTTTGTTAAAAAACAAAATAATATGATGTGACAAAATCGGTGTTGAAACTTATCAATACCGTTGTAAAACAAAATGAGTCAATTTTCAGTAACATGGCAAATATTAATTGGATCAAATTATTAAGTTTCTCTCTCATATTTTAATTTCAACGAAAGTAAATAGATGAAGACATGTGTAAGAAACTGATTGAATGCTCATATTTTATAGTTTTTTCTTCATCTCAATAATTTAACATCAATTATTTTATAAAATTGAAATTATATAAATATAAATTTTATATCAAAATTCATCATTTTTCATACTCTATAAATAGAGACTTGTTACATTTCATTTGGATACAGAAAAAAAAACTCATCTTTTTACTATATTTTTGTTATTATCTCTTCTTAAAATAAAACGAAAATATATAAAATAAAACGAAAATAGAAATGTTTANATTTGGATACAGAAAAAAAAACTCATCTTTTTACTATATTTTTGTTATTATCTCTTATTAAAATAAAACGAAAATATATAAAATAAAACGAAAATATAAATGTTTAATAAATTTGTTTAGTTTTTAGTTATTTAATTTAATTTGAAATTCTATTTTTATTAATAATATGTTATCACAAAAGAACATATAAAATAGACTAAAAGCATAAATAAAATTAGTGGGATAGACTGTTGTAATTTTTTAACAACAAAACCAATGTAGAGAATAAAAATTAAGTGGATGTTGAATTATGATGTGGAAGAAAGAGAAAATGATGTTTAAGAGAGAAAAGATGATATGAAATAAAAATAGGGTGTTGTAAACATGCAACCAATGTACATAGTCTTACTGGAAAGTCAAATTTCTAGTAACCCAATTTCTCTTACTCTTATACATAACATATATACGTACGTACATCTCGCAAACAAACTTATACATCAGGTCAGCATTTATATATCTTAAAACGTGCTAAGTCATCTCAAACCATAAAAACGCTAGAAACCACATCCATCAGCATTCGCAAGCTCAATTCCCGCTCTTAACTAGTCCTCTTTCCGTTAGACCATCTCCAATCCAACTCTATTTTTTTTTCTATAAAATTTACACAAAAATAGAGTAACTCTATTATAGAGTAAGTTTTATTCCAATGATTTACTGTATAATAAAATTACACTATTTTTGTAGAGAAAATAGTGTAAACCTACTTTTTCGCTCTATATTTGAAGTGAAATGATGGTTTTACTCTATTTTCTCCATAAAAATAGAGTGTCATTGGAAATGCTCTCGCTGCTTCGTTGGGAAATGGGTGACTTAAGATTATACAGAGCTAATGGGCCAACTTATATATTAAGTAGATTAGAACTTTTCTCTTTTGAATACAACTGTATTGGCCCATTATCGACGAGATATTTAGCAATCCGAGGAAGCCAATCAACTTCTACGCGATCCACATAGCGTCTGAAATCACCCCCTCTTGATATTTAACACGTGTGATTTTCCTAGAGCAAGTAGTCTTCACCGCCTTGCTGCGCAAAAGTTAATCCAGAGAAGTAAGTTTTAAATCTCACAAGGATAAAATTCTGACAGAAAAGCCTCTTCGGACATTCTATTTTGAGAAATTGCAGTGCATATACTCAAAAGAGCACATATTTAGGTATCTACCATTTATGCACTGTTTGTAACTATTCACCAAAATAGCTTGACAATTTTGCCATTTCTCTCTCTCTCCTTCGCATCATCCGCTTCGGTAACTCCTCTGATCGCCGCCTCATCATCTTCATCGTCTCATCATCTTCATCGTCCCATCTTCTCTGTCTTTGCTTTCTCTCATTCTTATTATAAAGCAAGGACGCAATCTCTCTCGTTCACTATACATACTCTCCACTCTTTGCCTCCCAAAACAAACACTCACACTCCTCAAACCTAATCATCCCTCTTTACTTTTCCAATCAAACCTCTCTTCTTCTTCTCCCTCTCTCTCTCTAGCAATGGCGCGTCTTCTTTTTCGTCTTCTTCAAGAAGCCAGTCCTTCTTCGCCGGCCGAAGCTTCTTCGACGTTGAACTCCGATCTCGTAGTCATCATAGCAGCTCTCCCCTGTGCACTGAATTGCGTCCTCGGCTTAGTCGCCGTCTCTCGATGCTCCTGGCTCCGACGTATTGCCTCCCGTAACAGCTCCGCCGTGAGCTATGGTCAGAATTGTCAACCCTCGGTAGCTGCGGCCACTGTGGTAGATGGATAATACAAGGGGTAAAATGTCTTTTGATCTAATACAGGTCCCACAAAAATACTGCTAATGGTAGATTGTTAATTTTGCTATAGTTTTAGGGTATTCTCCCAATTGACTCTTCTATTTTAAGGTACAAAGAGTACCAACCGTCGATCAATGCTTAGTCAGCATCTAACAGTTGATCTTCGGATAAACCCGGATCCATAGCCCCACCCGAAGAAAGTTTCTTCTTCTTCTTCTTCTACATGGCTTCTTTTTCTTTGAATTCTGACACTCGTCGAGGTGAAAATGGAAATATCAGCGAGAAGATTGGCCGTTCTCACAGCGCACTTAGTGGTATCCGATCCCGTCGGATCGATTCAGGTGATCGAGCCATGGTGCACATCGAGTGCTCATGGATCGCTCAAGGGAAGCTTGACGATCGTGGATGAGCGCACGCGGAGAAAGTACCAGGTCCCAGTCTCAGAGGACGGTACCGTTAAAGCCGTTGATCTCAAGAAGGTCATTTCTACTAATCAATCTCTGAATCAATCGGACCAATGAATTTTTGGATTTTTTCTAATTAATTTACATGTTTTTTTTGGTGGTGGTGGTGCAGATAACGACGACGGGGAAGGACGACAAGGGGATTAAACTATACGATCCAGGTTACTTGAACACGGCCCCTGTTCGTTCTTCGATTTCTTACATCGATGGAGATGAAGGGATCCTGCGTTATCGGGGTTACCCGATAGAAGAGTTGGCTGAGAGCAGCACTTTCATTGAGGTTTCTTATCTCCTCAGTAAGTCTCTTCTTTGTAGCAAATGTCTCTTTGCTGTTGAAACGGAGATAAAAAAGTTATAATCTTACGTGGCAGTGTATGGGAATATGCCTTCTCAAAGTCAGTTAGCTGATTGGGAGTTCACCGTTTCTCAGCATTCAGCTGTTCCACAAGGAGTTTTGGTATATATTTTTCTATTCTTCATACTAGTGTTAATACCAAACCTTCTATTCAAAATCTGTAACTATTGAGCTTTGAGCATTTGGATCTGGCGGTGATTATTGGTATTAGGAAAAATACTAGTGATGCCGACCTGAGATTATTTTCTCGCAGGAAATCATACAGTCCATGCCTCATGATGCACACCCGATGGGCGTTCTTGTGAGTGCTATGAGTGCACTTTCCATCTTTCATCCTGATGCCAATCCTGCTCTTAGGGTATCTTCTATACTCCTGTTTTCTTTATGTATCTTTTCCTATAAAATTTCATGCCCCCATACGCTCTACTCCATTTGTTTGTAGGGACAAGATATTTACAAGTCAAAACAAGTTCGTGATAAACAGATTGTTCGTATTCTTGGAAAGGTATTGTTGTATCTATTGATGATGCCTTGCCTTAATGTATAACCAAGTTTCAGTATTAAAAAAAAGAAAAGGTTTTGTACATGTATATCATGATATATATATAACGTGTTTGCAGGCTCCAACTATTGCAGCGGCTGCTTATTTGAGGATGGCAGGCAGGCCTCCTGTTCTTCCTTCTGGCAGCCTTTCTTATGCTGAGAATTTTCTCTATATGCTCGACTCAATGTACGCTAGCATCTATTTTACACACGTGAATTTGTAGAGGATAGTTTAAATTTGTTCTTTCATTTTCCACTGATTGATCTCAGGGGCAATACGTCTTACAAGCCTAATCCTCGTCTGGCTCGAGTGCTGGACATCCTCTTCATACTGCATGCTGAACATGAGATGAACTGCTCCACTGCTGCTGCTCGGCATCTTGCCTCTAGGTACTTACCTACACCACTGGTTACTAGATTCATTGAGTTTTTTCAGAGGTATGTTTGAGTATTTATTGTGTTTCTGCAGTGGTGTTGATGTGTACACCGCTGTTGCGGGAGCTGTTGGAGCGCTATACGGTCCACTTCATGGGGGTGCTAACGAGGCTGTCCTTAAGATGTTAGCAGAGATTGGGAGCGTTGAAAACATTCCAGAGTTCATCGAAGGGGTGAAGAACAGGTAACTCCAATTCGTATTCTAACTAAAGACCAATGCTCTAAGTGATGAGTAAGGCCACTAATGTTAAAGTTCGTTTTACTATATTCTCAGAAAGAGGAAGATGTCAGGTTTTGGACATCGTGTTTACAAAAACTATGACCCGAGAGCTAAAGTCATTAAGAAACTGGCCGATGAAGTGTTCTCCATTGTTGGAAGGGATCCCCTGATCGAGGTAACGTTAGATCCTAGTTTGTATTATAGATATAAAGATTGTAGTTTAAACAAAGTTCTGATTTTTTCAGGTAGCAGTTGCTTTAGAGAAGGCGGCACTCTCTGATGAATATTTTGTGAAGAGGAAGCTTTACCCAAATGTCGATTTCTACTCTGGATTAATCTATAGGTAAAACATAGAAATTCTCTAGCATAGCTCTTTTTAGTTTCTTTTCACCAAAAGAGCTTTCAAGAATGAAAATAACCAATAGAGATTTTATTAGAGGGTAAATGTAAACTTATACCCTATGTTTAACTAATATAGACATGGTTTAGAGTTAATGAGTGGAGTTCAAATTTCTTAAAAATAAATAATTAATTAAAAGAAGTTTCAAAAAGATTTTCGAATTCTGAAAAGGAAAATTTGAAAAAAAATTGAAAAATGTTTTGGATTTTTTTTATAAAATTTCAAATATTAAAATATATAGTCCGAACTATAAGTTTTATTTATTTTTAATTTTTATTTATTTATATATATATATATATATATATATATATAAAGCAACGAGTAGCATTGTATTTTGGGTCTTTACTGAAACTTCTTTCACTGTTTTATTCCTTGGGGTTATTTCGGTGACAAAAATATTAAAAAGGCTATTTGAGAGATCACCGTAATAGTGTCTTCTAAAGATATAAGCTGTAATATTAAGATCTCTTACTTGAATCTCATGTGTTTGTAAACTGAATTGAGCAGGGCAATGGGATTCCCACCAGAATTCTTCACAGTCCTATTTGCAGTCCCGCGTATGACTGGATATTTGTCACATTGGCGGGAGTCTTTGGATGATCCTGACACTAAGATCATGAGACCCCAACAGGTAAATGCACTCTTTGTTAGATCGATGACATAAACATGAAGATACATGCACTCTGTGACAGATGAGTGATTTAAAACCA
Source organism: Erucastrum elatum (assembly GCA_900406325.1). Taxonomy (NCBI): domain Eukaryota; kingdom Viridiplantae; phylum Streptophyta; class Magnoliopsida; order Brassicales; family Brassicaceae; genus Erucastrum; species Erucastrum elatum. The sequence goes on along the minus strand of OVBX01003588.1, from coordinate 1,994 downwards.
GGTATTTTTCTCATCATGGGTTAATAATTGTATTGTGTAGGCCTACACGGGGGTGTGGCTAAGGCATTACGAGCCGGTGAGAGAAAGAACGATGTTGTCTAGTAATGCGGATAAGCTGGGTCAAGTCTCCATTTCGAATGCATCAAGAAGGCGTTTATCTGGATCTGCATTTTAGTTTCAATTTTACTACATAAAAACATTTGGGTCTCTGGGCAAACGAGAGTTTCAACAATCTCTCTTGTTATCTTTCTCTTATTATTTTTTATTCAAATGCACGCTCAATAATCCACTTTCTATTGGTTATTTGGTATTTTATATGATGATTTTAAACATATTTTGTACTGGTGCAGTAATAATAAGTCTACAAGATATTTCGTCAGAGCATGAAGATGTAAACATTTTATAATCTTATATATTAAAAGTTATATATTAAAAGAGAAATCATTACTTCTCAATAATGTGATTTTTAACTAAATGGACTCTTATTATAAATGACAATTTTAAATATGTATATTATTTATTTAACTATACATTTTATATGAAGTTAATCATAAAAATACAATTAATTAAAATTAGTAGCTTCCCATTATTTTAGGGAATATTTGAACTATTTTAATTATATTTAGTATATATATATATAAACATTTTCGAAAAATCTGTTTAAAATATGTTAACAAGAACTTATTTTTCAAAAATTATATTTAAATATTTTTAACTAATTTCGTAATTAGTTTTTAATATTATTATACCATAATATTTTCAATTATAGTTTATAAAATGAAAACAAATATTCCATATTATTTTTATCAATTATATAATCAAAATCAAGCATACTAAAAGAAGATTATTATGTTAATTTAAATATTTTCAAATATATTAATTTTCAAAAAGAATAGTTTCGATAATTTCTTAATGATAAATGAAATACAATTATGCATTAATATATATATAGAGTTATTATTTATATAATTTAAAATAAAAATTCTACATAGTTTTATCTATTTTATATTCGTAATCAATCATGTTAAAATAAAATATTATATTAAACTACATCTGATAAAATTATATTAATTTGATAGCTAATAAATTTTATTTTCATACATATCAAATATTTATGTTAAAAATAATATTCAATGAAAAACTAAAATACATTTATAAAAATTAACATATCTTAGATTTTTGTATATACAATAATATATTATGTGAAATGAATAAACAAACAAAATATTACAAAAATGAAATCCAGTTTTTAAGCGGGTAAAAATTTAATATAAATTAAATACAAAATTTAAAATCATGTGTTTTTCATGCACATTAATCTTTTAATAATTAAATATAAATACAATTAGATAATAAGAAGAAACAATTACATATGATGATTAAGTAATTGATTATTTTACAAAAAGTAACTATAAATTATTATATATGAAATATAAACATTTAAATATATGATTAATACTAAAGAATAGTCTAAACAAATATATACATACAAAATTGTTATTTGTATTGTATAATACTATTTGACGAAGTAGAATTGAAATGTGGTCGCATAGTAAATAAACATTTGGTATGTTTTATTATTGTATCATTATCGTGTACTTATTATCATTCT
>OVBX01003587.1:0-16476 GCA_900406325.1 Erucastrum elatum | reverse complement strand
TTATAACTAAACAAATTTGTAAAACACAATCCGCGCGTAGCGCGGACAAAGAATCTAGTATCGAGACCAAGATATTAAATGCTTGGAGTAGAATATCTAGATTTTTCTCTGGAGAGGAGCTATTATGATGTGCATGCCATGAACAGTTATGAATAGTTCGTTTAATTGTGCAGCTTCCCAATACGACGGATATTCTTATATATGGTATAATTGAGTTGATATTGTTTTGTATAAAAGTCACGAATATTGTAGCACAGTATGCCCATAGCTAATAGTTCTGTGATTGCATTTATTTTACCACCAATCTAACAGTGTTGTAAAAACAATGAAATTTTCCTGAAGGGGTGAATGTCTCAGACATGTACGTCGAAATCATTGTTCTTACATGTTTATGTATAATACAAAAAACGCTGAGAGTCTGTTTTTGGATATGTGAATCGAATATTCAGATTGATAAGTCCACGTCTAGATTATGAAAATATAGAAGATTCACATAATTGCATCTTGTTTCTTCTATATTTTTTTCACGCATATTGTTATTTGACGAAGATGATACAACTAAATCATATCAATAATAACAGTTTACCAAAACCCATCACATCTAGTCGCTTTTACAATTTGGACAAATCTGTATCTGACTTCGACTTTGAAGTCTTGAACATTACTAATTCTGTCTTGTTTATTTGTCTATATCTATTTAAATAGGTTATGAAGGTCCATTATGAGCATTGATTATTGGATATGCGAAAATAGACATTGATCTGGTCTTGATTCCATGACTAAGATCTGATGGGATTTACTGTTGAAACTCTGATCTCATAGATGATGTAGCATCACCTGTCCTTCAAAAGTATCCATACACTTTGGATCCATCAGAGGGTCAGGTTAGCTACAACCTAGACCTCTCCATGCCTACGTTGCCTCTAGATTTGGATCTGCAAATTTCGCTGCTGAGGTTCAGCTTGCTTATTGCGAACGTTATAATTGCTGAGCTGTTAACCATTATTCTCACTCTCTCTCTGTGCAACTATTGTTTTGTTTCCATTTCTTTCACTTTTTTAGATTTTTTTTACTTATGTTGGTTTCTTTATAGTGTAAAAGTTCCATACGTCGTTTGTTATGGACTTAAAATAAAGAAGGTAAAAACCAAAACAATTGACGCAAATATCTATTTAAGGTTTTTTTTGCTTATATCTATTTAAGGTTTGTATATTAATTATGTGAATGAATAAATTTACAATCTTTTAGTANATTTTCTAAACCCGGTTTTCTTTTTCGATTAAAAAAACATCTGATCCGACGAATACTAGCTTTTTTTACTGGTGCAAAGACACTTTTCTAAGTAACACAAACGATGTTATTGCGGGTAGATTTATTGTCTAAAACAAAGCTAGTATATATCATCACTCGTCATAACAGAATACATATAGAGATCTTTGGTAAAAGAAATCTTTATTAATCAAGATTTGACTCAGCATACTGCTTTGCGCATATGTACGTATTTATGCTATGTTGTTTGTTGGTTATTAGATTAGTTTGGAGTTGAGTTATTTATTATTTTAGACATGATAATGTGAGGGTTAGCCAAACTGTGTTAGAGTATGTTTCCTTCCGTTGAACAGATGGAAGAAGTGAACATTAAAACATGTGAGGGTGGATTTTTCAAAAAAAAAAAAAAACATGTGAGGGTGGGGCAGGTAATCCTTTAAACAATAAGACGTGGGTTTTTGCATTAGATGTCTGACATCTTACCCATAGACTCATATTACTTTTCAAATATTTAACAAATATTATCATGTAAGGGGTACTTTTTGTCCATTGCAATTCCTTATTGCAGCACTCTTGACTTGGGTTAAGACACAGCCTGAATATCCCAGACGGCGTCACTATTATGCATGGCTATTGGAGCGACGAGACTCATATGTGCGTATACTCGCAGTTTCCGCTGTGCAACTCGAATCTTCCCTCCCCTTGGCACCAAATGAAAGAGATTGTTTAGTAATTGGTTGCATTGTGAATTTTTTATTCTTTCTTTTTTGTTCATTGTGAATTTTGTTTTTCTTCTTATCAATGTCTAACAGGTGGTCAAGGTTTTTGATGGTTGAGTAAACAATGTTTTAGCAGTTAGCCAAATGATGGTTTAGTAGCGTTTAGAAACATATGTAGTTCAAATGGTTACTTAAACCCAGCCGTAATTCTCCAACCAATCAATTATGATAACATATGTTGGCAAAGAGACAAAAATAACATGCAGAGTATTAACTATATTAAGGATTTGAATACAGAACATGTAAAAATAATGCGAGTAAGAAGATTACATATCTATATGTATATATATAGAACTATATTTTTCGAATGTCAATCTTAACATCACTAGGAAAAAGAAATATTAATTTGCCTTTAAATTGTGATTTGAAATTATAGAGATCAGATTTATCTCTAACGCATATTTGTTTCTCAAGTTTCTAATGTTTACAAACCGCACCAAACTGTAGTCAATAATAACAATTTTTCTACATATATCTATGTATGTATATTTGTATGTTACTATTATGACAGTACTGCAATTGTTTTGCATGTCGCCATTCCAATACTTTATCACCAAAATTAGTTTTTTTTCAACACAAGTTTAATTCAATACTACTTAATAATATTTATTGTAAAGTTAAAATTCTATCTATTTTATTCAATTAATAAAATACAATTTTCAGTGATTAATAATTAATAAAAAGAACATGCGTGAATAAATTTGTTCAAACCATCAACAGATGAATTTTTCTATCTTAACTTGCTACTACCAAAAAAACATCTGTAGAATCAAATATTAGTGTCCATGTTTCAACACTGAAAAATCTTAGTTTCAAATCTAAAATCTACAAGCTTCTACTACCTATGTAGTGCCGGTCTAATCAAATTTTAACAACATAATTTTACGTTTTTACTATGCATATTCTTTTTTTGAAAATAATACTATACATATTTATAATAAATCACATTCAGCTTTTATAAACTAATTAAAATGCATTAATAACTAGTGCAAATAATTTCATTAATTTAATTTATACCAATGTTAGAATGACCATTGATAATAGTCGATGATAAATTTACTAAAATGATTTTTTATTATAGAGTTTCACCAAAGCTTATTACTCTATAACAATCAATTATTCAATATACTCATTAATTAAAGTTCTCGAAAATATTAAAAATATTACAAATATTATTATTATTATTATTATCAATAATTTGTAAATCTCATTTACATATAAATATTAACAAAAATGCAAAGATGAAAAAAACATGCCCGCTAAATTATATATACCCTAATCTATCGTTTGAAACTTTGAACAGTTTACCCTATGGATATTTAGACCAGCCTATCAGTTGGATGTCGTATTAAATTATTCAAAGTTATGAGATTGGTAGGGTTATGAAATTTAGAGCAAGGAAAATTTCAAATTATGGCTCTGTCAAGGGAACACACCTAACAGAATCTCATGGATTAGCCTTTGTTTTGATGTTTTCTGCTGCTCCCTTACGTCCCACTACTTGTCACATTCTTTCGTTTTTATTCTTTAATATCATTCATAAAGTAATTGTTATTTTTGCTCAAGAAAAAAGAAAGTTATTGTTATTTTATTTTAGCCTCAAATTTTTCTTCATTATTGTCCTTCCATACAATTTTATATATATACACGCAGAAAATAACCGTACAAGTCCAGCAGAGCCTTATTTTATATGCTGCGTTAGGTCGGGTTGTGCCCCCACCATATAAGATCGTTGTTTAAACAGTGCGGTGAATAAAATACAAAATATTATTTTTTAAAAAATTTACTAAATATCATTTTTATAACTTTTCTTAATATTATTTACAGTATCTTTTACTAAATTTACATGTATAACCCATCTATTTTATGAAAAGATGAACTAACTCTTTTGTTCGGCAATCACATGGATTTAATTCATTCAAACCCTAAAATATTACATGAAAACCACCAAATAATTAGTTGAAGGGATCGGTTCATTTAAGAATTTGGATAACTAAGTCCGGTTATAGAAATATATAAGCAGTGTGATTGTAACCAAATATACGAATGAGGTTAAGAAAGAGGGTAGAATTTAAGACTAACTTTGTTGGTCGATGTGAAAATAGGTTCGCACAGAGTTTGTAGGGGCAAAGAGGGCTATAAGATTAGATGGGTCATTGATTCATTCACCTTTGAAAATTGAGAGAGATTGACTTTACTGTTGGGTTACCTATCACGTCATCTCTTTTTGGAAACTCCAAAAACAGTATGAGTTTGTGTGTTCTTCGTGATCTGTTCCCACCATTTATCCTCTCTGTCTCTCCGTTTATTTCATTACTCTCACTTCCTTGTTCATTTCTGTTTCCTCGCTAGGATCTCTTCTTTCGATCACTATATCCTCGCCATGTTGCATTGAATTGCTACAAAATTTCTCTATACCCAAACCAACTAGACCTAGTTCAACCGACTTGATGAACAAATATTTTCTTTAAGGACTAATATTTTTAGCTATATTATATTCAGGCCCGGCTCATATGTATTATGGACCATGTGCATAATATAACTATGTACTAAATTATGTATTGTTATTATTTTTAAGAGTGTTTCTCTACAAAAATGGACCTTAACTATAAAAGAATTTTTTGGTCACAAAAAATGGACCCTGTGCTGTTGCTCCTCTAGCACATGCCAAGAGCCGGCACTGATTATATCATAGAATGGAAGATAGCAAAGTTGAATCCGGCTAAATGTTTAAATATATATATATATATATATATAACCGGCCAAAGAATACTAAATATCAAGCATAAATAATAGATATAGAAAAAATAATTAATGTATTTTGAATAAGGTAACTTTATTGCTTTTGTAAATTAAACAATTTCATTGTATGATATTTAGATGTTTAGCAAAAAGAACTAAGATAATTATTATTTTTTTGAACGGTGAATGAAGTAATTATTTAGTATTTTTTTTTTGAACATTATTATTATTTAGTATTTTTAATTGCTTTGAACTAACAAGTTAATATTCATGACTACACCTATACTTGAACTGTGGATCTCTCCTTGTTAGTCCATGTTTATAGGAGTCGCTTTCCAATTTAAACCTAGAAAAAACCTCCATGGTGTTCGATGTTGTTTTCGGTGGTGTATGTTCTCTCCTTTCTCCTTTTTCTCTCTGAACCGAAACCGAAGCAAGCATATTAGTATATTACCCAAGTCTTTGAGACTGTTTGATAAATTAATTGCGATCGTGCGCGTGTGCTGTACAAGAAAGAGAAACGTGATGTTTGTGCGACATCATACGCCAAAATCGGGCCATGGGGACGGATCACATTTGAAGAGAAACTACTTCTTCTTTGAATTGAATTGGATCCTATGTTACTGTTAATGTGCACGTGTTACCTTTCATGAGCCATTACTAATATTAGTTTAGGCGAAAGCTACCGTCGACACTTCTTTGAACTGATTAAGAACTTACCAATGCGCAGTTTAATTGCATCGTCTACGATAACTCGAATTCAGATGATGTGTAATTACGAGATTCTATACATTGAAGACATGATCTAACATTATTGCATGCTTCTTTATTTTTCTCCTAAAGGATTGCATCTTCAGATTTGTTTTGAAACGGTTTCGATACTGATTTTAAATTCATTTATGTGTGGACACGAGTTTCCTTTATCCTCCGACTGTCCGAGTTATATCGACTCTAGGACTTGCAAAGGACTGTGTATCCAGTTGATATGATGGTTATTATTTATTAACAAACCCATAGACATTCAAAACTTACGACAATGATTAAAAATTTACAAATTGCTACGAATGAGTAAAAGCCTAAAAGGTCTAATGCCAGTACTAGATTTTACTAACAAAGTAACAAAGATAGATTCGCATAAAACAAAAGACGAAGCAAGTCAGCAAGTCCTAAATTGGCTAATGTGGCTTTTGCCAATTGGATTGTAATGTTAATTCTTTTTACTTAAACAACATATTATTGTGGTTCCCCATATTTTATTTCACAAAAAAATATAAACGTAATCTATAATATATATTATATATATAATGGTAAGAAAACTACAATATTTATAAATGTTGGTTATGCCAGATAAATAATTTAAAATATAATATTTCATACATACATATAATTTTTTTTAAAGTGTTTCGCAGAGATTGACTGATTAAAAAAAGGGAGAAGAAAAACGAAACTAATCAAGTTTCGTTTCTCTCTCTCAAAACTCTCTCCAGAAAGCTTTCTTTGCGATTAAGTTCTTCATCTCCGATGCGGCAATCGCCGTTGCCGGAGGATAACCTCTTTCCCCTATCTCTCGTTTTTATTTTGCCTCTCTCCCCTCTGTTGATTTTGCTTTTGATATGCAAGCAACTATGTTCTTGTTCGAGATTCACCGGAAACCATTCGAGGTGGAAGATGTCTCTTTGAGACGGGTTTGGAGAAGCGGCGAGACAGCGGATCGACGGAGACGGAAGGGGTCGGCTTTTAGGACCAGAGGTTGGGACCAGATCTGGGTTTTCACTTTTTCCAGATCTTCGGTGTTCCCTCTATAGCGGCGGCGCGTGACTCAGTGGAAAGACTCCTCCACCTTGGATCTACCTTCCTTAGTGACGGTGTGACGATTGGAGGAGTGACGCGACGGCGGTGGAAAATGGAATCGTCTCTCGGTTCTCGGGAACGGCGTGAAGCAGTGGTTTTTCTTCGACGGAGTGGTCAACCGAAGGAGGGGCTCTGCAGTGCTCACGGTGGTGTTCAGCTTCCCAGCGTCGGCCGCAGTGTTTTCATCACTGTGTTGGCGGCTCGAGCCCACACCATTGGAAGCTTTTAAGACTGATCCAGTCTAGCGACCACCGCCAAGGTCCGACTTTTTCTTCAGTACGGATGATTTCCGTTTCTCGGCTAAAGGAGTGAAGCGTAGTGTCTAGTGAAGTTGGTCCAATTAGAAGGCTCCTTCATGGTGTGGATTCGCTAGTCCATGAGCTACAATCATATTCTTGGCGACTAGCGATGGTGTTTCATTGTTAATTCTGCTTTGGTATTAGCTTTTATCTGGGTACTTGCTGGTCACTTTAGAGGTTGAATGTTAGGGGTGTAAGAGACAGCTCTATTGAGTTTGTTCTCACTGGGTTTAATTACATCAAAGTATATGATTTGGTAGTCTATGATCCAATCTAGTGATCTTTTGATGTTACTGAATCACTTTGTATGTAAAGTGGTTGAAAATCCTTGTGGTTGAAAATCATTGTATTCTCTATTTGGTAAATGAAAGTTGATGTTGAGCCAAAAAAAAAAAAAAAAAGGAGAAGAACGAAAAAGAGAGGACGCAGTGCATTCGGTCAATCTCAGTGCTGAATGATCGTACTGCTCTGCGACGCTTCTGAATCTGATATTGATAATGGTTCTGCCAATTGGGGTTTCAGGTCAAATACGAAAACGGCCTTAGCAAATGATTTATTTCATTTCAGGCTATTACTAAACGAAAAAAAACTACACACACACATAAATGATATACAGAAAATTGCATATTTAGGCGGGTCTCTCCAATTGGACATTTTTTAATCTCACATGTGTTTACTTAATCTCACATACTGAAATAAGAAATTTTTGTTTTTGCCTATATTGTTTACCTTTATTTCAATTTTCAGTTTCAAAAATTTAAATCTAACTAAAATTTCAAGATAAAGCCTTTGTAGATGGATTATAGTTTTACGAAGTTGCACTTCTAACAGTGGTACAATTATTTGGTATAAATAGAACTTATGTACAGTTTTATAAACTTGATTGACAGTACAATTTGGTAAAACTAATTTTCTAGATTCTAGTTTTACATCTGCCTTCTTGGATTTGAAAAAAAAAAACTACAAAAATGATCAAAGAAGAAGAATGAAAAATCTAAGGAGAACAAATGAAAAATCAAAACAGGAAAAAGAAGAGAAGATAAAAAAAAGACTGCAGTTGAATAATTGGATAAATAAAAGAAAATAAATCAAAAGAAATGAAGGGAAAATCAAAGGGAAGAGAAACAGAAGAGAAGATTGAGAAGATGAAAATGAAGAAGGAAGAGCGATCAAAGAAGAACAAGAAAGATTCGACCAAAAAAAGAAGAAACAAGAAAGAAAAATGAAAAGAAAAAGGTGAAAAAGGGAAGAAAATATAATGTTAGTTTTGTACAGAGATTAAATATGTTTAATTAGGTATAGTGGCATATTGTGTAAATAATTAAACTCATTAAAGATTGTCTAGGTTCTTAATCAGATTTAATTATAAATAAAAAATAAATTAAATTATAGAAGAGAAGTATTTGCGAACTTTTTTTAGACTTAAAAGCATTTCAACAATTGATTCAAATCGGAATGAATAAATTAAAATGAACAATTAAAAATGGAATTTTTACAAAATAAATAGGTATTACATTTACACATATAAATGGTAGTGACGAAGACGAAGCAAACAAATAAAAATAAAGGCTAATGCTCCAATCATGCCATTAAATTTGATGTTTGATGTTCTATTTTATTTTCATTTTCAACTATAATATCAATTTTCATACCATAAGATATCATTTGCTTATTTAGCTTTAATAATTTAATTATATTTAGTTGATAAATAACTATGTTATCACATTTTATGTGGATTTAATGTTTATTTTTAAAGTTTTTTTAATTAAACTATAAATTAAATTGTAAATTATATTACTGAAAAGAAAATATAGTATAGGATTATTTCAGATAATTAAATTTGTACAGTTATGTAAATGATAATACTCATTTAATAACATCGTTAACTGATAAATTAATGTTTTTATTTTGTTAAAACAGACTGGTAAACAAAAACCAATACAAAGTATTTATTTTAATTATAGTTTGAAATAATTAATAATATTAATTTAACTACATTATTAAATGAGACCTAATAAAATACAACCTTTAAATATTTGGTGTGATGGGTTTAGCACTATTTACAAACCACCAATTTTGACGGAATTATGTCATTTTGATGTTTTATCAGAGGTAAAATACCAAATTCAGTGTTTTTAGTTTTATTGTTTCACTGAAATTTGCATTAAAAATAGAAATGTTAAGTTTAGGGAAGACAGTGACCACATTAATAATAGGATTATCCCTTGGGGTGTATATGTGGTTCTTCTTAGCACAATCATCTTCCTTAAACTTAACCTTTTTTCTTAAGCCGACTCCAATGAATTGAGATACAAATTTAGTGTTTTGATGTTTCCTTGGATGTTGTCTAATACATTCACCATATACTGTATTATTATTTTTTGGGTCGACACTGAGCACATTGATTATTTTAAATATATGGAAGTGTACGTGTATTTGTGTATAAATCTTAAATATGTGATAATTTAGCAAATGATATATTCTAGAAAAACTTTGGACCTTCTATAAATGTAGGTACACCTGGCATGTTTGAATAACCGTCCAACAGTAAAATCGAATATCAATATTACATATGACATATGAACTGTCCTATTACAGTGGCAGGGTCGGACTTGAGCATAGTCGAGGGAAAAGTGTTATATTTTAAGCAAAATTTTAGTTGTATATAGAGCATAATTCTTTTTACATAAACAACAAAAGCACAAAATTTCAGATGAGTTTAAAGCGTCAAAGAAAAATTAAAAATGTTGGGCCGGCACTGTACAGTGGTATCTCTTATAATAACAACTAGATAATAATCCGCGTCATACGCAAAGTGAATTTTTTAAAATATGTTGTATTTAAATATTACAATTAGAATGTATTTTTTTATCAAATTTGTTTTTACATTTGATTTGAGGTGGACATTCGTATACCATTTGGTTCGGTTTGATTTAGTTCGGTTCAGTTATGTTTTGATTTTTTGTGAGTTCAATCCAGTTGGAATCTTCGGGTTCGGTTTGGGTTCGGACTCATGTAACTCATTTAATTTTCAAAAAATAAAATAAAATTCATATATACTTTGAATTTCTCAAAAAAAATATCTATAACATATAAATGTGTATAATGTAAGATAAAATACTTAAAATTAGCATAAAATTTGGTTTAGTTTCAATATTCAGATAAAAGTTAATAGATATTTGAAGTATTGGTACTTTGAATATCATTTAACTATTTTAAACATGTATTTTTTAACTATTTGTATATATTTGCAAATATTTTAGGAAAGTTTATAACATCTTATATATTTTGTATATTCTTTTAGATATTAAATTCTAAAAATAATTAATATATTTAAGTATATAAATCTGGTTTGGATATATTTGATATCCGATATATTTTGTTTCGGATCGGATTCCGTTCTAAAAAATAACATCTTACCATTTTTTCGTAATTTATAGATGCTTTAAAAAATTTAAAATATAACATATATGAAAAATCTAATTTTTTAAATATGCTTAATGTGATTTTTAATTTTTAATAATATAAATTAAGAAAAATGTAGAAGATATATAATCATATATATGTTAATCATATTAGGTAATTTTGTAGCTTTTATTTAAACAGAAAAATTTACGTAGTTTTTATTTAAGGAAATAATTTAAAATTACTAATCAATGTGTTAAGTAATTTTATAAAAAATATAATATATATTTGTATGGACCAACTTATTTTCTTAAAGATTTCTAAAAATCATCTTAGTGATAACACGTGGCTACAAAAATATGTTGTAATGTTTCAGAATTAATGGATAGGAGATGTATAAATGTATCCGAAAAGAAAATCTATGCCGTTTGAATCAGTCCGTGACAACCGTCCACAACCCTTTTTAACAGTCGTCAGAAAACACGGTCGCGACATGTACATACAGGCACATACTTAATGCCATACGTAACACACACCATAATATATACTAATATTTTTTAAATCTCTCTCTCTCTATATATATATATATGTATATGTAGATTTATGACACACATTTACGTAGGTGTATATATACGCAGGTGCACCGCACAGTCTTTCTCCTCATCTGATGGTCTAAAGCTGACGTGAGTCGTGACATCCCTCTCAAAAATCTCAGTTACACACTTCTCTTCTTTCTTTTCCTCTCTCCAAACAGAAAGTCCATGTATATGTCGGAAAATCAACGGTGGATGGATGATAATGATGAAATCGCCGCCGCGAGGAGAGAAGTTTCTTCTTGGGATTTCCCTTTTAACGACACTAACATTCAGCTTCATCATCGCTGCAACACAAGTCATGAGTTTGATATCTTCAAGAGTGCTTTTGGAGTTAACGAAGAAGAGAGTAATAACCACAACCCTAACTATAGTAACAGCGAGAGCGGTAAGAAGGAGACGACAGATAGTGGACAGTCTTGGTCTTCGTCTTCTTCAAAACCGTCGGTCTTGGGGAGAGGACATTGGAGACCAGCTGAAGATGTTAAACTCAAAGAGCTTGTTGCTATTTACGGTCCACAAAATTGGAACCTAATTGCTGAAAAGCTCCAAGGAAGATCCGGTAATTTATTAAATCAAGTTTAAAAATTTATAATAGAATTTTCAAACTTCCATCAAACCAATGTGGTTAACCCATCTGGTTTAGTCAAAGATGTAAACTTATTTAGATCTGGTAATAAAATAAATCTTGAATTTTTTTTTTCTTTTTGGTCTAATCATAAGAAGTTACTCAAAGAATCGAGCTTAAGTAACTTAAATTTGGTTGTTTGTTAAAAAAGGGAAGAGCTGTAGACTACGGTGGTTTAACCAGTTGGACCCGAGGATAAACCGAAGAGCTTTCACGGAAGAGGAAGAGGAGAGGCTAATGCAAGCACATAGGCTTTATGGTAACAAATGGGCAATGATTGCGAGGCTTTTTCCTGGTAGGACTGATAATTCCGTCAAGAACCATTGGCATGTTATTATGGCTCGTAAGTATAGAGAACACTCCTCTGCTTACCGTAGGAGGAAGCTTATGATTAATGATCCACTTAAACCTCATCTTCCTAATCATCCTAGCCCTAGCCCTAATTACCATTCTTTTATCTCCACTAAACATTATTTTACTCAGCCTTGCCACGAGTGTAATTTGACTCACCCCCTGGTTAATCATGCGTATGTGACGACTGACCAAAATCATCCTGTGTTGCCTTTCCATTGCTTTCAAGGTACTCGATTCTTCTTCGTTACTCCCATTATTTTGTTAAGTTATTTTTCTCCTTTTGAATATTTTGATTAACTTGTGTGTTTTTTTGGTCTATCTACAACGTCAGGTTATGAGAGCACTGATGCTTCTATGGTTGTTAGCATGTTTAGCAACCAAATGATGGTCGGCGATAATGTTGGTGCCACGTCAGAAGCATTACATAATTTTCCGTACCTTAACTCTATGAGCCAAGAGAAAGGAGTACCAAATGAACCAATGAATTTGATTGGAATGGAAGTGGTAGATGAAGAAGTGGCGGAGAAGGCAAGGAAGCAACCACATTTTTTCGATTTTCTTGGCTTGGGGACGGCATGAATCTTGAACTGAGTATTGTTATAGTGAGCTAATAACAGTGATTAATTTGGTTACAGAAAAGTGTCTATTAGCTAGAGAGCAAACAAACAAGATCCATGTCCATGTCCGTGTCATTGTTTGCGGTAATTAGCAAACCTGTAGATTGTTATAACTTGTTGTCGGCCGAATATGTTATAAAATTCTTGGCATTACTAACTAACTGATGTATTTATGAACTAGAATTGTCGTAAGGAAAGGTAAAATATTTTGGCATAAGAGACGTAAAAACGTGTTAAAGATGTGGTGAGTAAAAACAATCAGAGATAGGGAGAGACTAGAGAGAAAGAGAGAAGGATACGAAGATGCGTAGAAAGAGATGATGAGCTGCCAAAGATTGAGGCAGAGATTATGCAACTGAAAGGCCAAACATGAAACATGCTCACAAAATCTCACACACACATTGCATTTGTTTCTTCCCTCCAAACCGTTTCTCCTACTCTTCAAGCTCCGTCCGTACCCTATGTGTTTTTCTCTCATGTCACGTGGACCCCACATGCCTCTTTTCCTCTTTTATATTTTTTCACGTTGTAGTCTTGTAGACATAAAAGAATAGTTGCATTTTTGGGAGTAAAATTTGTTTTGGTTTTGAATATCGGTTATTTTAGTATATCATGTCGGTAAATGTAGAAGTTTTTTTCGTTTGCACTTTGATCTAAGTGGTTTACATTATGTATTATAAGAGATGACTGGTTCACTCTCTAACATTAGTCGGTAAATATTCCAAACTCGAATCAGACAGTGTGGTAACCAATCCACTTTGTAGTATTAAGTGCGTTCATCCTCTAGTCGACCGGATCAACCGATAGAGTTTATCATAAAAATGTAGAAGTTTTGGTGGTTCTTAGGAATAAATATTATAAGATTTAAAGAGATATTTTTCTTTTTAAAAAAACTAAGTAGATAAGAATGTATCAAAAGATGTATTTTTGCAAAAAATATTAAAAGATGTATTTACTATGCTAATTAATTAATTGGTAATGAACATGTTTAATTAGGATTCCTACATTTAAATTGTCTTATACATAAGCTAACGTAAAAATAGTTTCCATCCTTTTTCATAACCTCACATATCCTTTATCTCAAAAGATAATAAATGTTTTTGATCTATAAATAGAATTTCACATTCTCGCTATTTTTATTTTAAGCTGCAATCTTGTGGTCAGTAATAAATTTAGAACACTGGTTCTGCATTAAGTTACAAAAAAAATCACTCATTCTGCATTGTAGGAACAAATGGAAGGACTTAGGCTCGGGTCCAGCCTGAAGCTAGTGTCGATTTGGGCTTTCGTGTCAATCTCCGTAGAACAACCACGTATACATGCTGTTTGCATGGAAAGAAATACCAAAGAGTGATAAACGAAACGAAAATACAAAGAGTAAAAGTGGAATACGCAGACGAAGTATTTGGTACATTTCTAAGCGGGCTCGTACTACAACATACACACCATATATAGTGTGTATAATGAAGATCAACAAGTAATTTTGGGAGTTGCAATCTTGTAAAGCTTTTGTTTACTTTTTCCTCGACATTTCTAACTCAAGTTGCATTATAGAAGTTGCTCAAAAAAAAGTTGCATTATAGAAAAACAAATTCAGTTAAAGATATCTCATAGATGGATTCCAATGAAGAGACTTTTTCCTTTTTTTCCCCAAAGAAAGAGACTTTATGTTCCTTTAGCTTTTCTTCTTTAACAACTAGATGGATTCTATGAGCAAGGACATATAGTTAAGGTGCTCTGTTTTTCTCCTTTACATAAAAAAAAATATAAACTCATGGATTCTTTATTCTTTCTCAAATTATTCTGTAGACTAGGACAAATAAAGAAATAAACATTATCTCGAGCCACATTTACCTAAGTGACATCATAATTCAGCATATTCATCCGTTAGGATGATGCACAAAACGGTTACTGTGGCATATAAATAAGATAATACTGTATATCAAAGTTATCTACAGCTTCACCACACAACAAAAATACCTACAGTAATTTTGGTTCCTTCCTCTACAAGGTAGCAATCAATCCCGCAATTAATACACTACTAAATCCCTCTTCATGAATAAACACACAGACCATTATTCTATAGTGAAATCTCTTCAACGTTACATGGTCTCCCTGAAGTTCATAGATCTTGACATGGCTGCAGGGTTTGCTTGCAGGTTTAAATACGTTCCAGGAACGAATCTATTGCTGCCTCTCTTTGTTACAGACTCATTTACGAATAAGCTGAACTGCTGTGTCTTCTCCTGTTTCATCGGTACTGGATAAAACACACGATTCTTCGTAGCCACGTTTTCTTCATCATTAATGCTTTGAGACTTTGAGTCCAATCTTGCTCTTACAAAAGTGTCTTTGTTCTCTTCAACACTTTCATGTGAAGCTTCGTCTCTTGTCCTTTTACCTAGACACGTGGAAGGCTCTAGAGTAGACCAAAATGGTACCGTGCAGCCCCAGTAGACAGGGATGTGGTAGAAAGCAGGGTTAGGAGGGTACTGGTAAGGCCATGGAGGCGAAACAGAGGATGTTACTTGCGGTGGAAGGAATCTTTGGAAGTTGTTGAGATCTTTTGAAACAGAGTCGCTTGATTGATTCTTACCATTCTCAGTAACCAAAGACTCTTCGCTCGAAGACTCGAAGCTAAGAATTTGCGCCGAGGAGCTATTGTAGCTGTTAGTGTTCTCGGAATTAATGTGCATGTAATGCTCCGAAGAAACCCATCCCTTGTTCTTACGGCGGCCTGAGCCAACTGGGACGGTCCTCATGGTTCCACCGGAAGTCCAGTACCTCTGGCAGCTCCTACAGAAGTGACGTGGCTGGCTAACGTTGTAGTTGTTGTAGTAACAGAACTTGGTGTCTGCGCTGTTGCATCTAGGACATGGAAGAATCTTGTCTGGTTTCTTCAAGTCAGTTGTTTTCTCTTCCGATTTAGTTGTTGTTGTTGTGATCTCGCTGTTTTCAGACGTTTCTTTTGACTCCTCGTTGAGATCAGATGATCTCTGAAGACTTGCACTGTCTTGTTCTTCGTGATCAGGAGCTGATTGGTTGTTTATCTGAGAATTTGAAGGAACTTGGATTAGAAAAAAATAACATGCAAATAGTTTCAAACCGATAAACACTAGAGAAAGGGCTCGGATTAGTTCGTAGCATTACTTAGCTGGAAATGGTAAGATTAGCATAGTCTTAATCCGTTCTTTAAACTGTTCAAAGAATATTAATATCTTATATTCAACTCGGAAACGTACCATGTGTGGTGGAAGTGAGGGAGAAGATGTAATTGTCCATCCAAACAATTTGACCGGGGTATCTCTAAGTTCAGACATACCAAACGTTGCAAGTACTTACTGTACAGAAGAAAGAAGAAAGTGGAGGAGAGATGATGGTATTGTGTTTATTGAGAGATGATGGTATTGTGTTTATTCTTTAAACGAAGATGTGAGACAAGAGTATATAACGTATAAGAAGTATGGGGTTGGTATGAATGGATCGAACAGAGCCACACAGAGAGGAAAAAGTGGTGAAGATGACACATCAGGAGAGAAAGGGACATGTAGAGATGTGAGAGCCACATGTTTGTTGGCAATAAAAGTTAGCTTTTGCAATCTTTTAGTCACGTCTCCTTTTGTTATCTCTTTCTGTGCCACTCAAAAGATTTTCTTTACTTTATTTGCCACGTCAGATTTTTTATTATTATTGAAAATGTGGAAGTTTTTTTCCCCAAAGAATATTCGTATTACCATTATGCCATATAATCACGTGGCAATATGCTGAACTTTTTCTTACCACGTCAGCTGTACATGGTCTGCAATCTGTACGCATTGTGAAATATGTCTATATGCTACCGGAATTAGTCTAACACTTACTGATCATTATAAATGAAATACTCTCTCTGTTTTTAAAAGATAATAGTTCTAGAATTTTCACATATATTAAGAAAATTCA
>OVBX01003586.1:0-16483 GCA_900406325.1 Erucastrum elatum | reverse complement strand
TGTGTAACATCCTGTAAGTTTATGTTCAGCTCCGGTGGAGAGTCAACATGAGGCACAGTGGCTGCAATTTTAGTAAGACTTCGTGTGACTTTTCCATCATTTTGTTCCTGCAAGATTTTGTCGATATCAACAATTGGAATTTCAACATTCTCACCCACTGGATTTGCTGAGGAACCAGGAGTTCCTTGGGGTTTTGAAGGCATAAGACACCTCTTCGCTTTATGACCTAAGCTGCCACATCTCTCACAAGTGGAAGGGATCCATGTGTATTCAACTTTAACAAGATAAAGATTGCCTTGCTTATCATCAAGAACTATAAGCTTTGGAAAATCTTTATCCAACTCCATCTCAACTAGAACTTTAGCTTCACCCATGCTTGTAGGATCCAAACGAGGCTTATGTGTTAAGATAGGCTCTCCAAGACCCGAAGCAACTTGACTAATTCCTAGTCTAGAATAGCAGCAGTCAGGGATGTCTATCAAATTGACCCATACCGGAAGGGTTGAAACTTCTGGTATTTTAAAAGACCCCTCCGGAGTCCAAGGCAAAACAAATAGCAAGCAATCATCAATATGCCATACTCCTCTTTGAATGACCCATTGACGAGTAGGTTGGTGCGGGATATGAAACATGTATGATGATTCACTCAGCTTCTTACAAGAAATCTTACAGCTTCTTCCCCAAATTCTATTTGCTACAGCATGAATAAGTCCACCCGGAGGCAAGGAACACCTATGAAACTTGCCTATGATATACTCATCCTTGTTCTCAGGTCCTAATTTAAGAACTTTTGAAGGGATTGATACTTCTGGTGTTCCATCGAGTCTGTAGGTAGGTGAAGCTGCCCGGAAAAGCTTTCGTGACTGCGGACCCAATCTTGCAGCCCATGGGAATCGGAGACTTCCATCGGCCTTAAGCTCTGGAGGAGGCAATTTTTGTATCGGAACCTGTAAGGAACTAGTTGGGCGCTTGCCCTCGGGTCGCTTGTTCAAGATTTCATCATTAAGAGATGGCCAAAGAGCAGCAAGTTGATTTCCCACAAGCAAAGGGTCATATCCTTTTGGAGTACTCGGGTCAGGAGGAGTAGCCGGGGGCTTGAAAATTAGTGGTTTCGCCCACGAACCTAAAGAAGGCACAAACGGAGATGGAGGAGCATCTTTAGAACTAGCATGTGGAGGAGCAGACGCCTGGTGAACAGGTGGAGAAGCTTGTGTGCCGCTGTCTTCTACAGTTGGAGGCTGAGACGACAGAGTGATGGAGGCTGGCGGAAGAGCGACAGAGACTGTGGTTTCAGGCGCCAGAGAATCTGTTTTCAGTGGCGGAAGAGCAGCAGAGAGTTTGGCATCAGTGGCCGTAGAGTCAGTACAGGGTAGAGTAACAGTTTCAGAGTTACATCCTTGGAGAAGCAAAGATTCTGAGACCGGAGTATCCGGTGTCGATGAATCCTCTGCTGCCGGTGGGAGAAGCTCATCAAACTTGTCATTACAGCTCAACGGTGACGGTGACGCCGCTGTATTGTTCCCAGAAGCCATGGATGTGAAGAGGAAAGGATGGGAGAGAAGAGGAGGAGAAAGCAGGGACCCACCGGTGAGGTTACAGACCGGCGAAGTCAGGATCAAGTTTCTTGCTTTCTTAATTCTTACAAATAAATATGCTTGTAAATTTCTTGCTGAGCTACTTTTGTCCAGTGTAAACTTAAATTGCTTATACTATGTTAGTTAAAGTGATTTTGAGAACATACTATGAGCTTAACGCTCTAAGTTCTAACTACATGACCAAATATAAAAGTAAAACACAACATGTACCACACCAACCGTTTTTCAGATGTCTTCTACAAACCACAACGGTTGCAAAAGAAAACATTAAATCTCATCATCATTTTGGATCTGAAGAAAGCTCCACACCATATCCCCAGAGCATATTTCATATCTTAAAAAACAAAAATTTCTCAATGAAGAATCACCATACCTACCGAAAAGGATTCTCTACCATTTGTTGTTATTCATTAAAAAAAGGAAAAGATCATATGCATTATGTGTGGAGTTAATAATATGTTATTCACTCAAATTCCTTAGCGTGTCTCTAATAATATAGAGTCACATCTATGCTTGCTGATTAGATGCAAGAAGAGTTTGACAAAAGTACAATAACAAAACTTGTATGAGATGACATAGTAAATCAAAATGAAACTATGTATCTAATCAAATAGACAGAGAAAACAAGGAAAAAAACAATATTTCAGGAGCAAAACTACAACCAGTGTTAACAAATTCACTCCACGCAAATATTACAACACACGAGTAGACGTGAGACCCTAACCACAGTAAGTAACACACACACACCTTATCTACCTACTACAAACCAACAGTCTTTTTGTTAAAACCCTTTTTCTGGTACTTATCTTCAACTTTCAATCCCACAACCTTCTTGGTATCTTTAACCGGGTCAACTTTGGCTGGTTTAGCCATGCTTTCCTGCAGTTGCATCAAGGCTCGGACCACTTGGTCCATGGTCGGTCTTGACTTGGGCTCAGACGAGATGCACTGTACAGCAATGCTTGCTAATCTCACTGCCTCTTCAGGTTTGTACTGTGACTCAATACGAGAGTCTACAATAAGTAGAACCTTTCGCTTGCTTGTGAGGTACGGTCGAGCCCAGTCCACAAGGTTGTGCTCCCTGGCTGGTCGGTTATGGTCCAATGCTCGCCTTCCAGATAGTAGTTCTAGAAGCACAACCCCAAAACTGTAGACATCGCTTCTAGCATTCAAGTGACCTGAAAAATGATAGAAAAATATAAGAAGATGAAAATAAGAAACAAGCATGTAACACTGATGCTACTCTCAACATTAATTATAGAACATTTTTTTCATTATCTAACCATTGACTGTATCACATCTTAGTACCTGTGGACACATACTCAGGAGCAGCATAGCCAAATGTACCCATGACCCTTGTACTAACATAGCTTGTTTCTCCCATTGGACCGTCCCTCGCTAACCCAAAGTCTGAAAGTTTTCCGTTGAAGTCCTGTTGTCAATACAGTAAGAAAAAAACAACTTAAGTCTTTGATTAAAGCGAAACAATGAGACTTTTATTTGAAAGAGCATATACCGAGTCGAGCAAAATGTTAGAGGCCTTGATGTCTCGGTATATGACTTTAACAGGGTCACTATGAAGGAAAGCTAGACCTTTAGCTGCATCAAGCGCAACCTTAACTCGTAAAGTCCAAGAGAGCGGCTTACACTTCACACCAGCTGCTTCAAAAACCAATTCAAAACATAAGAACAAACAATCTTATAAAAAGAGTCTCAATAAATAAATAAATAATTTGATCTATGAACTCACTTGTGAAGAGATGATCCTCAAGACTACCCTTGTGCAAAAACTCATACACAAGTAGTCTTTGCTCATCTTCCAAGCAGTAACCAATCAGTTTAACTAAGTTCGGGTGACTCAACTGCCCCAAGTAGTTAATCTCTGTCTGAATTTCACAATAAAAACAAAACACACAAAAGTCAGATAATTAACATTTGATATTAGAAAGACATAATAACAAGAACAGTGTTGTGTGTAACCCATACCAGCCATTCTCGGTGACCTTGGAAACCATCAGGGTTAAGACGCTTGACGGCAATTACAAGACCGGAGCTAGATTTAGTCGGAGCAAGAGTCGTCTCATCGATCCAACCTCTGTAGACAGTTCCGAACCCGCCTTCTCCGACAACAGAGTCCGATCTGAAGTTTCTGGTGGCGAGTTTAAGTTCGTTGAAGGTGAAGCTTTTGACGTTGGTCTTGCTGAGTATCTCTCCTTCTCTCCTATGAGCAGTCGTTGATGACGATTGGACACTCGAGAGGTGAAGGTCGTAGAGACCACTGCTCTTATCTGCAGAAACACACACGAAGCGTTGACCAGAGTCAAAATCGACGAGAAATAAAATAAAAAAGTGTGAATCTTTACTTAGATCACGTGAAGATTTTTGAAAAGTTGATTCTTTTCATAAAACCCATCATCGATAAACTCGTGAAAGATCGAATCCGAAAGGAAAATTTTCAACTTTTCCAGGAAAATTTCAACTTTTCCTGGAAAATTTTATAAAAATAGAAACTTTTTTGAAGTTGCAGAGAACGTACTGTTGACACGAGAGCTGAGGCAAGAACCCATTAGTAGATAATGGAACCAAGCTTGTTTTGTCTTTTTCAGACAATAAGTTGAATCTTGAACTGTGTTTGTGTTGAACAGAGATATCAAGAAACAGGGTGAAGAAGAAGAAGAAGACTATAAGAGAGAAAGAGTGATAGAGAGATGATGGGTGTTGATGAGATACGAGAGGCAACCAAAGAAGGAATAGAGATGAAGAAGAAAGGTCCTTTTTTTCTGTGTGATAAAGTACAAAACACACAAACTAATACAACAGTGTTCTTTGACTAGTAAGGTAGATGAATGGAACCGAGTTGAAGAAAAATAATATTTTAATAATTTAATATCGGTGAACTTTCTTATTTTTTGGTTTTAACTTAACATAGATTTGTTTTGTAGCTTAACGTACAGGAAGCTCAAACTTTTTTTTTTTTTTGTCACTGGCAGGAAGCTCAAACTTAATAAGTGATTTTAAGTTTGATGTACAGTGAGATGAAGTATCAAAAGACCCGACTAATAAGGGTCATGAGATTTTGGTATCTTTTGCCAAAATCTCAACTCGCCTTGGTGGGGTTAAAATCGTTAGATGCAAATGTTTATTTTGTTCTTTTGTGGTGGATATACTGCTAGACATCAGTACATATGTATATTTGGGTGTTGAGTGATGAGACATATTTGGGTGTTAGTATTATTGATTTGATAGAAATGCATACAAAAGCAAGTTTTCCACCTTGTGGAGATGGATAAAGTTTTGGACAAGTTATGAAAAGCAAGATTTCTGAGTTTTATACGTGTAGGTGAGAAAATTCACTATCCTTTTTTCTTGATGATATAGAATAAAACATACGTCTGTATAATGTAACTGACTATTACTTTGCCAAATTTTATAATGTAAATAATCAGTATAGAAATTAAAGCTTACACAAGTAGATGAGATAAGTCATATTTGTAAGAAAAAAAGTGTACTTATCTTTAAGAAAATTAAACAGTAATTAACTTAGGATCTAGGGACAGAAGTTGCATACATATAAAATGGCTAACACAAATACAGATAAACGTTTTCTCAAAAAAAAAAAAAATACAGATAAACGCATATTTTTAAACTAAACATAGCTAGCCAATTACTGAACAAAATGTTATTGTCGTATTTATAAACTTCAATTTAACTATCAAAAGCCTATTTACTAATTTAACTCAAATTTAGAAATTAAAGCTGATTGTTTTCATGTGATGATTGAACTACATAAGAAGATATAATTACCGCTTAAGTAGCACTATATATTAGTAGAAATAAATGGAGAATTTTTTAATACAATAAAGTAATTTCACCTATTGTTGGAAATCTAAATATTGTAAATAGTTAATTCTAACGAAAATTGAATTCGAGTGACAGTTGTCTACTAGATACTTCTTTACTACTAAACGGAGGTTAGTCGTTAAAATGTCAAAGAAGAAAAAAAAAACAGCAAAGTGAAAAGAGGTTATCCAACTACATTATATAGTGTCATTGTAGAGGAAATTTTTTGTTGCAAAATAAGTGTCGTTTTAAGTTTTCGATGCATAATTTATTGATTTTATTCTGCAGATTATTTTTCTATTGGTTGAAATAGGAATAATTGTATGGGTAATAGTGTTTTTATATGGAAAACATGTGAAATTAAATGATTTCTTAATCTGCGTGAATAATGTCAGAATGACACTTATTCAGAGACAGAGGGAGTATATCAAATCATTAGATGCTAACAAAATTCTACCTATATCGAATTTATGGAGGTAGTAAAACCATCGACATTATTACAAATCATTGTCTACACAATTGTGGAAACGTGACATGATTTTTAACAACAACAGTTTTGAAAGTACTGAATATAATCAAAGTGGTTGATCGAGGTATTCACAATTCCTTCAGTTTGAATTGCGAAAACTCTTCAAAAGTCAATGATTCACTTTATTACTTTTCTTTTGGTTTATAAGTCGCATTCTCAGTTAATACGCTTTTCTTTTACACAATTATAAAACATCATTTTCAATCCTTTTGTGATATCCAATAATTATAGAAAGACATGAATTTGATCCAAAAAAAAAAATAGAAAGACATGATTAAAAAAGACATATAAAAGTATGTTTGTCGATGGACACATAAAAGGTTAGATTATCAGAAAACAAGTTTATGAATTCGAACTTTGATATACAAGAATGAATAGGTTTTATGGATATAAAAAAGTCACATAGCTTCGTTTGACACACATAAAATGTGTGTTGTCCCAACCTTATTTATATACTTTAATCATTCAATCGTCAGACTAACAATTATAAAAATGGCAAACCTTTGTTTCAGTTAGATGAACCCCAAAATACGCTACTACTGAAAGATGGACGACTTTTTCAAACCTCCCTTTGACCCTTTCTAAGGTCACAATTGTTTGCTCGTTACGCAAATAAGTCCAGTCGTCAACTAAATATAATAAATACAATTTTCAAAAAGTAAAACAGGTGCGCAAATTAAAGATACTATTAAACTATATATTGATGTACATTTCTACAAACATGGTCTGACTTGTGAGGTAAAACATGATCACTATAAGTCGCTGTGTTATTGGGGTATTAGTTAGATTTTCATGATCAGGTCAAAACCCGTACTCATTTTTTTACTTATATGGTCAGGTCAAAACCCTTATTTATTACAACTGAGTTCAGTATTTTCAACTGTTTTTGACATTCGGAGCCTCTTCTTTTGGACTTTTCCATCTCTTTTTTTTCTTGAGAAAACTTTTCCACTACTTTAACATTATCACCTTAGTTCCGCCTGAGCTGCTTTCACTAATTAATCAATACTCTCGTTTAGCATACCTTTTTCTACAACCAAAGTAATAACAAACGAGTTTCTCCATGATGATTCTTTGATTACAGTCTCCATGGTTTTTCCTAATGGTAAATGTTTCTCATGATTATCGACAAAGAATAAAATAACATTCTAAAAGCCTAAAAGTCAAATTTGATAAGCCCGAAAAACGATAGATTCATAAACAAAACTAAATACCCATTCGTTGACAGCAGGATTATCTGGCCAAACCCCGTGAGTTCTCATCATTCAAAAAGTACTTACTTTTTGGAAGTGGTGACACCAACACCATTACTCATCAGGGATCAAATATAACAAAATACTAGTGGAAGTGGAACACATGACGCATCACTATATCAGGTCCAGTTGATGATTAAAAACTTAAAATCAGTTTTGATGATAAGATTTAAAGACAAGTAAAAAAAGTGTTTATACCACCTTTCTTGTACTTGTTTTACAGCCGCAACGAATCTACACAGAAAACAATACCAATCTTCGTCGACCGTACAAACTACACCGCTACCAATTTTAAAACATTAATTAAAAATGATTAATTGGACAACGACAGGAGTCACAGGACGACTGTAGAGATGAGAACTTATGGTATGAAACAAGTGTCTCAGAAATGAAAAGCGGAGACGTTTATTATTGGGCCAAAATCAACTGTACTGGGCTAGATCGCAACAATAAACACTTCTTCCTCGATTGGGCTATATATATCTTAGTTTCCTTTTAATTAAATAGCCCGGACGTTAAGAACACGGACACAGCAACAAGGAGAGACTTTTTGTAAGCCACAATTAAGAAAATCTCATTAAATAAACGGTGAACAAAATGATTGTTGCCTTCTCAAGATACCATACACATGAAGCAAAGAGTACAATAACAATACAGTATCAATTTATTCATTTTTTTAAAAACAGAGTTGAGACTGAAAAAGCAAAAGGAAGCTATATTGCTTAGTGAAACTCATTAAGCACTCTTCTTCACCTCGGCAGCCTTGATGATGTCGATAAACTCAGGCTGCAGAAGCAACAAGGAAAGAAGAAGAAAAGCCATTAAATAATGGTTTTGACAGAAACAAATCAGAGACAAAACACAATACGAATGTTTACCTTTAGAGAAGCACCACCGACCAAGAAACCATCAACATCGGCCTGACCACCTAGCTCCTTGCAGTTACCACCATTGACGGATCCTAGTAATTTATTTACATAATAATCAAGCTAAGTATCAAAGAAACTTTGTGGATGCATATGGTTTTAGATCAAAGTATAGTCATATGACATGTTATTTATTTGTTTACCTCCGTATATGATGCGGGTTGTAGCAGCCACATCATCACTCACGTTCTTTGCAAGCCATTTCCTTAGCTCATCATGTACCTGTGTTCAAAGACGAGAAAGAATATAAGTTTTCATGTATACTCATGGCGATAAGCAACAATGCTTAGCTCTCTCACGCATGGAGAATAACTTACTTCCTGAGCTTGAGCTGGGCTAGCGACCTTTCCGGTTCCAATGGCCCACACTGGTTCATAGGCTATGACGACATTTGACCAGTTGGACACTCGATCTGCCATTGCCAACAAAAAAAAAAAGTTCATTGTAAAAAGTTCTATACAGTATGGAGATAAACAATGACTGACAATATAATGGATCATACATACCAGCAATAGCTTTAGTCTGGGCAGCCACAACATCCATGGTTGACCCAGCCTCTCGCTGCTCAAGAGTCTCACCAACGCAAGCGATCACTTTCAAACCTTGACCAAGTGCGTAGGCAACCTTGTCTCCGACAAACTACAAACGTAGGATAGAGGTAAAAAAATATCAAAACCATGAATATCAAATCAGAATGGTGCAAGCAATTTTTTAAAAAATATTAAAAGGTAACCAACCTCATTTGATTCATTGAGGAGTGCCCTTCTTTCAGAGTGACCAAGGATAACCCATGGGATGTCCAAGTTCACAAGCATCTCAGCACTGCATAGACAAATTAGAGAAAGCATCAGATGCAGGATATAACACGAAGCAATACAAAGAAGCGAAAATTATAAACGAAGTAATTAATTTGTTTTCAGGCAAATATAATGCAAACTACAAAACAGAAGTCAGCAGGGAGGGAAACTGACCTGACTTCACCAGTGAAGGCACCTCCTTTCTTAACCCAACAGTTTTGAGCCGCAACATGGAAGTCAGGCCTCAATGTGCTCTTAACTAGAGGAAGAAACACATACGGAGGGCTAACCACAACCTCTGCATTTGCGAAATCTCCAGTACGTTAGCAACCAACAACGTGTATAATTGTATAAATTATAAACATTACATAAAACCAAATCATATTTGCAATTCAGAAACTCTTCTAATTAGTATTTAAAATTTCCTGTTCAAACCAAAACAAGAGTGGAGATTTCTAGCCACATGCACATACCAACGACATCCTGGGAAGGTACTTTAGCTTCGTTAAGAATGTTCACAATCTTCTTCACCTCCTCAGCAGTTCCGTTCTACATTCGATTCAAAATATTCACAACAATAACATAAGCGTAATCCAAATCTTTAGCCAATAACATCCATCCATGCGAAGATTCAATCAAATCATAACAAATAAACTGATGATGAACTCAGATTCAATACCGAGAAATAAAAAAGCAAAATAGAGATCTCGCATCGAATCGATAAATCTCAACAATCAGGTTCTAGATCAAACAACATGGATCTGTAAATTCCAAAGCCTAACAGTGAACTAAACCTTAAAAACGATCTACAAAATAAGATTTCCCGATCTAAGTATAAGCGAGAAGAAGATGACTCACGCATTTCCAGTTGCCTCCGACGAAAAACTTTCTGGCCATCTTTTATCAACGATGATGATCACGAGAAGCGACGATGTAGAGAGCTTGAAAAGATAGATGAGATCGAGAGAGTGTTCAGTGGCCGTTGTCTCTCGCAGGGGTCACTATTATATTATAGCTCAATGTTATTTGAGTTTGGAAATTACGATCGTGTCTAGGTATACAAGAATATTCCCCTGTGATGAATAAGGAAAGAAGAGGGTGATAAAGTAAATTTCATGGGAGGAGGATATACTGTCGACGTGTAGGCCAAGGTCTGGTGAGTAAAGGGTAATGAGGTAAATTTACGAATAATGTGGCGCGGAGAAGTGCTGCTGTTGTAAAAAGGTTTTCCGGCCCATCAAACTACATGAGGAAAATAAATAGATAAAGCCCACTAAATGGTGTTCTTCGTTTAATAGTTTTGTTTTCTCCAATTCCTTAAAACAATATTTGTTGTTCTGAATATATTTCAGCTAATCTTCTTTGTCTGATTTTGACGTTGTCTTGAGTAATCCACTTGATTTGGAAGTCCTGAAATTTGACTCTCTAAAGCCTAATATTTTGAATTCAGTTCTGTAATCTAAAGTTCAAAAAACCACCGAAGTTAATTAAACTGACGACCTGGTAACATATTTGTTATCACCTTTGAAAACCGTCTTTCAATAATCTTCGCTCCAAACATGTTCCAAGAATATTGAGTTTTTTTTTTTCTCGTTACTTTAAGAATATATAGTTATTAGAGTCTACAGCACACTCTTGACTCTTATGTTCGCCTAGTTATTATTTTTTTTGTAAAAATAATATAAATTAACTTCCAAATTTACCTAATTTGATTTTTTAAAAGTTGTCATGCCTTGGTTGATGATCTTCACTCAAAAAAAAAAGGTTGCATTGGTTGTAATCACTTAATCAGCGTAACTGATGTCATTGGCAAATGACAATGACAATGACAATAAACTGTCAGTAGCAGCGAAGGAGGAGACATGGAAGGATCTTTCTTTACTAAAAGAAAGCACAACAAGTGGCTAACACAAAAGGGTACGTAAAGCGGTAAAGGTTAAGAATCAGCTTCCTCAACATCATAATTGAAATTCGAATCTATTTGACTTTGGTCGTCAGTGTTCAGACTCTACGATTTTATAACAGTAAACACGTGTCCATATGCCTATCAGAAACCGCGTCTATCTATTTATCGTGTCTCTTTCTTTTCTTTTTCTTTTTCTTTTCATTTATTTGTTAATAACATTAAATAATATAATTAGGACACTCAACTCTGTTGACAAAAAAAAAAAAAAAGGACACTCAACTCTGTCATCAGGAGATCTTAAAAAAAGCATATCCAAGAAAGCAAAGCTCCACATCTGCTTTCTTTTACACTGAAACGAGTAAATCTGGCAGTATACATAAAAAAAAATTGGATAGTAAAACTGATCGGATAAACTAATTTTGAATTATCGAAAAACAGGTTTAGATTTTGAATTATATCACACAAAGAAGTAAGAACAAATTAAAAACAGCAAAAATACACCAAAACATAACAAACAAAAAACAAAAAAAAAAACTCTATTTAGATATTAACTAAATTTTTCACGGTCATAACCAAATCCACTTTTTCAATTATTTACTTCTTTCCTAAATTTTAGCCGACGAACATAAAAGAGAAAAGATTTATTTCCTTTTCTAAAAAGTCCAGCTGTTCGTCACTTTAAAATATACATACACACACACCTATAGCACACGTATACGCCTATACAAACAGTCATATCTATTGTTATATAGAGTTTCTCAAAAATAAGACATTAACTCTCTCCTCATAAATAAACACCCCCAATCCCGTGAATCCTTTCATTTTCCCAAAACTAGCAAAACATGTCCAAAGCGCCACCGTCAATCTCTCTCCTCCTCCTCATCCTCTCCGCCGCCGTACTCCTCACCCTCCCCGACGCAGTATCCTCCATAGGCGTCAACTACGGAACTCTAGGAAACCTCCCACCGCCGACTCAGGTGGCGAACTTCCTCAAGACTCAGACTTCGATAGACAGCGTCAAGATCTTCAACGTGAACCCCGACATCATCCGTGCCTTCGCCGGAACTGGAATCTCCGTCGTCGTCACCGTCCCTAACGGTGATATTCCGGCGTTAGCTAACGGGATAGAAGCTCGTCGGTGGGTTTCTGCTAACATTCAACCGTTTCATCCTCAGACAAAGATCAAGTATATCTCTGTCGGGAATGAGATTCTTCTCTCCGGAGATGATAACATGATCAAGAATCTTTTACCGGCGATGAAGAATCTTAACGCTGCTTTGGTTCGTGCTGGTGTCAAAGATGTTAAGGTCAGTTTTTTCTCTTCATTTCCTAATCTCCAGATTTTTTCTGTTTTTGGTGATTAAATAATTATTAATATATTTCGATGTCATTTATACGTCATTATTAGATGATAGATGATGATTGGCGTGAAAATGCAATTTGTTAAAAAAATTGTTAAGAAAAAAACTGAACCAATGCGTTGATTGCGCATAAAGTTGGAACAATCGAAAGTCCAAATCCTTACCCAACCGCATAATGTACTTCAACGTGTTTCTTTGTTTTAAATTCTATTTTTCCATTAATAAAAAGTTAAAAATTTCGCCAGTAAAATTCCAAAAATAAAAAGAAAAAAAATCGGGTAAAAAAATAAAGAAAGCTAGTGAATTATAATCATTCAAGGGTCCGACCATATAGACTATCCCACGTGCTGTCATGTCTTAAAATGTCTTTTCATTCACAAATACACATATGCCCCTAGTAAATTCAGATAATAGAGTATCAAATTGAAAAATTCATATGAAATTTAGACCAAGGTGATTATCATTTGTAACTTGTCAGATGTAGATAAATAGTAATTGATTTTGATAATATACTTTTGTTGCAAAATGGTCTCAGGTCACAACTGCACACTCACTTAACATCATAGCCTATGAGCTTAACGGTGCACCAAGCAGCGGTCGATTCAGACCTGGCTGGGACAAAGGCGTATTGGCTCCAATCCTAGCTTACCATCGCCAGACCAAGTCTCCTTTCATGGTCAACCCTTACCCTTACTTCGGTTTCGACCCCCAAAACGTCAACTTCGCCATTTTCCGCTCGCCGTACAAGGCGGTCCGTGACCCGTTAACCGGAAAAGTCTACACCAATATGTATGATACTCTCATGGACTCGACCTACTCAGCCATGAAAGCTCTTGGCTACGGTGATGTTGACATCGTCGTTGGTGAGACGGGATGGCCATCTGCCTGCGATGCACCTTGGTGCTCTCTTGAAAACGCGGCTTGGTTCAACCTCAACATTATTAAACGTGCTCAAGGCCAAGGAACACCTCTCATGCCTAACCGACGGTTTGAGACTTACATTTTCGGTTTGTTCAACGAAGAAGGCAAACCCGGTCCAACCGCAGAGCGAAACTGGGGACTTTTCCGGTCTGATTTCTCCCCGGTTTACGATGTTGGCCTCCTCACTAACAAACAAGGTGGTGGTGGTGGCCGTCCAGCACCAGCATTGCCAGCGCCTAGTGCTGGTGTTGGTAAATGGTGTGTGGCCAAGTCGGAAGCTACTGATGCGCAGTTGCAAGGGAATATTGACTGGGTGTGTAGTCAAGGAGGTGTTGACTGTAAACCGATCCAAACCGGTGGTTTGTGCTTTAACCCTGGCAGTGTGAGGTCGCAAGCTTCTTTTGTGATGAACGCTTATTTCCAGAAAAACGGTCGCACTGACGGGTCATGTCATTTCAGTGGAACCGGAGTCATCGTGGGGAACAACCCAAGCAATGGTGCGTGTAAGTACTAAGTGAGACATCTCTTTAAGAGATTTGTCTATGTAGCATTTGTTTGGAAAGACTTGACACTATGGTTTCTGAGGTACTCTATGTTTATTTTGGATATTCTTCTAATTTGAAGGTTACTTTATCAATTCCCCTTTTCAATTCCTTTTGCTTGAATAACAAAGAGGAATTTCTCATAATATTTGCTTTAGACACATAAGTTTTAAATGCGGTGATCTCGCTGTCGTGTGATCTTTATGTTTGATATAGATGGTCCATCAAACCTATAAAGCAATGTGAACTTTGGAACATAAATCTTTTCATCAAGATAAATCATGTTTTCCAGGCCGGTTCCTCGACCAATCATACGTTGGTAGGTTGGGGTGACACAATATATGAGAGAATCCACTCTCAGAGTTGAGATTTCTGTTTCAGAACCGTATAAAGAAATGCCGCAGGCGTCGAATTCTGATATTCAAGATTCCAAATCTAAATTTTCTAGTCTGTGAATTTGTAAATAATCTTTTTGACCAACTTGATTAGTATTTTCTCGCCAGTCAATGACCACCTAATGTCATCGAGGATCACTACTAGTTGGTTGTAAAAGAGGTTAAGAAACCTTAATACATCACTCTCCATATATAGGTACGATTACATAAACAAAGTTTTTTTTTTGCTATGGTTCCTATTGATCAGTTACAGTTACTACTACAGAGTCAGACTGGCACCTTCAGCTAAAATCGTCTCTCAGTCACAACTCACAACCTTCGATGGCGTATTGTTTCATCTGTGGTTCTTAAGAAATTTTAGCTAGAGCTTTATGCAATAGGGTTCAAAAGGTCTCTAGTGATCTCTATTTTATTTCATTATTTTGTAAAGTATGTGTGTTTTCCCGCATTTGTGGTCTAACTAATTTTACAAAACCTTTTAAATAGATATATTATCAATTCAAAACCATTAGAATAAATTATTTCATATATTTGAAATGTTTAATAATCTATTAAATATTATATTTTTATGTACACTAGAGTTTTTATTTTAAATAATTATCTTTAGTTATTTACAATAAACTTAAAACACTCATATTTATAAACTATAAACATGATTTATATTTATTTTAAAATATTATGATGTAAATAATTTTGACTAATATAATATAAAATAATAATGATTATCAAATTAATTAAATTCATTCATAATTTCTGGGTAAATATATTTAATAAACTTAATCTAATTATTTATTAGGGGTGGTAAATAATTTAAACGCTCTAACTGTTAAAACGTGAGTGTGGAAATGACTTGATAAATAATAGAACCGGCAATGAAGTTGCTAAATAGATTATTATCCGGTTTCATATTAATTAACTGGATAAATCAATGAATATATTACTAATGCATATTGGCTGAATAGATTATTATCCGGTTCTACAGTTTGTTATATGCATAGGCCAATGTTTATACAAAGGCTCACGGTGTATACACTGAGTGTCGAAACTCGAAAGCTCATTGGTAATAATGCTATACGAGGATATTATAATACACGATAGAACGGTCAATGATGACGGATTTATCGACGTATAGGTAGGGGTGGGTATTTTATCTATTAAATTTGATTCGCTTAGTTATTTGTTTTGATTCGATCCAAAATTTTTGGATATCTGTAAACATTTGAAGCAAAATAAATATTAAAAATCAATGTCCGTTAAAATCGAAACAAATCACAAATACTAAAATTTTAGGAAGTGGATATCTGATCCGATCCGATAATGTATAAATACATATATATCTTGATTATATTTAAAATTTTAAATGTATAAAATTATATAACTATTATTCTAACATATGATTTGACAAATTCTATAAAAATATTACATAAAAGAAAGAGTAAACATTTATGATGATTGTATATATTTTTAAAGTTTTGTATTATTATAATTGTTAACTAACTTCAAAAAATTTACAAAATATGTTGATTCACTGTTTCTTTTAATTTTTATCTAATACATCATGCAAAAAATATATTTTACAAAACAAATTTATATCGAACTTTTAAGATCATTTGTATTAGTCAAAACATATGGGATATTCGTAAGTATTCGTAAATATTCACAATTTTTTATTTATTTCCGTATATCCATTTTTTTGAATATCCATATTTTCCCAAGCAAAATAAATCAAAAGAATTAAATATTCGTGACATACGAAACAAATCATAAACACCTTCGAAAATTTTGATATCCAATCCCTGCCTATGCCTACATATAGCTACGTTTAACAACGCCGTAATTTAAAAGATATCAAGTTGGTTTTTGTTTTTAGATGAAGTCGTCTGACAATCCCATACTCTTATGATTAACATCTACGCTCTTTTTTCAATCCAAACTTATTGAAAAGTTCAGAAAAGAGAAAGGGAAAATTTCATAACTACACTTTTTGTAGTACCACAATTCAACAATACCATCAGTAGAAGGACATTTTCACAAATACACTTTTCATTAATGTGTAAAAGACAAAATTAACCCTACTTTATCTCTAAGATATCACCAACTTTTTCTCTCTATCGTGACTTTCTTCTCTCTGTCGAGATCCATTGACGAGGCAACGCGGAGCGACGGCGGCCAGATTGAGAGACGACGACAGCAACAGGGAGCGACGGCGGCGGCGGGATCGAGCGACGACAGCGGCAAGATCGAGGCCTTTTGGTCTAACCTCAATGCATCATTTGATTCCGATTGCAGAGAGGATAATTAGATCCCACTATATGTTTCCTCTTCGCTCAAATCCTCAGTCTCCTTCACCATCGATAATCCGATTCGCTCCGGTCGAAGGCAAAACACAGTGATATTAATGCAGAGATCGAAGAAGTA
>OVBX01003585.1:0-15888 GCA_900406325.1 Erucastrum elatum | reverse complement strand
CTTAGTTTGAAGCTCGATTGAGTAGAAGAAAATAACTTGTGTGTATTTGGGATAGAAAAGGATTGGGACATGATATCATTAGTACGTATACGTATAGTAAGGCTGGAAATGAGGCGTAAATGGGTAAATAGAATTACGAAAAGCGTGAAAGAAAACTTGACATTATGATGAGTATTGGTTGTTGCATGGGAACATTATTCGTGCTCCCTATAAAGGTAGGTATAACCAAATTTTAATCATTGGGATTTATTTACATATAGCTAGAAAAAATTAACTTCACGAGGAAAATCATAATAGACTTCTTTAAAAAGTTTGGATAAACGCCNCCGAAAAAAAAAAAAAAAAAAAGTTTGGATAAAATAATATATGGTATCAAACTATAATGATTAGTTATCACTTATCACCATTCCCATCTAATTAACATACCTGCTGTAACTAAAAGCTTAATTTATTCGTCATTAGATTTTAACCTGCAGGTCCGTACAAATATTTTTTCATCTTATAAATAATATTAGGGGTTGTATTCAATTTAACATTTGATGTGATTTAAAAAATTTAATGGATTTTTAAATGATTTCAATAAGTTGCAGAGATTTAGACGATTTTTGTTAAACTACTCTAAAAGATCACCTAAACCAATGAGATTTAAGTTTTAACTTTTTTAACTACTTCACCCAAACACCCTAAAATCAATTAGAAACTTTAAAATATCACAACTTAAAATATTTCAAAAATAGTGGATTTTAGAGTTCGTTACAAAATGTCAAGTTCAACAACAATTGATTTTGAATGAATTTTTAAAATTCATGTTTGAATAACATTGGATTTGTCATTATAAAACAAATCACCTAAAACTCTCACTTGAATACACCTTCCTAGATGTTATTACAAATGTTTTAAATATATAATTTATATTTTAGTGTTATATATTGTGTAATTATATAATACTATTGTTTATATTTCTTATTCGGCACTATCAAGATATAATAAATTTTGTTTAATATATTTTACTTTCATCTTATTTTTATTACTTGCGAATATATTTCTGAATTATTTATATTTATAAAATAAATATTTTTAAGATAATTTATATTTACATCTTGTGTTTTATAAAATATATACTTTAACCTATATCATTTTAGTATTTTCGGGATTTATAGGTAAAACACTGTTTTGTTTATTTAATATTTCCCTATTATTTTAGTAATTTTTATTCATAGTAGCATCTATCGTGTTATTTTAGTTAAATTTATTGATACAGGATATTTTTGGATGTCATGATAATAATTTTTCTTCTTTTTTTTTAATTAAGATTTCAAAACATTAGATTACTTTGATTCTTACAACATGTATAGTTTTTTCGTTTTGCATTTCAAAAAGTTACTCTTTAATATTTTTTTCTTTTGTAATATTTGAATACTGTCATTTTGTCGTTTGAATATTATTTTCAAAATTTATATTTTGTCAATTATCTTTAAAATTACAAAGTATTTTTTTAGTTTGGAAGATTACATGGATTTTGATTTTTAACAACATTAATACATTATCTTTAAAAAAAATATCTGAACTTTG
The DNA here is from genome assembly GCA_900406325.1 of Erucastrum elatum. Classification (NCBI taxonomy): domain Eukaryota; kingdom Viridiplantae; phylum Streptophyta; class Magnoliopsida; order Brassicales; family Brassicaceae; genus Erucastrum; species Erucastrum elatum. Next base: position 14,316 of record OVBX01003585.1, on the reverse strand, counting down.
GGTAATGTTTTCTAAAATTTTCTTAACAGATTTTTTTATAATTAAAAAAATATATAACTAAAATTTGATTTGTCGTTAATATTTTAAATGAATTATTAAAATTTTATAGTTTTTTAATAGCATATTATTAAATAGTATAAGAACTAAAGGTTATTATATACCATTATATTTTTGTATATAAACATTTTTAAACAACATTTTGTTGAGATTTTCAAAATAAATAAAAAGATAACATATAATTATAGATATAAAAGTTTAACCTATGTTAATAAAGTTATTTTGTATAACATATTGTATATAGTTGATGACAAATAAATATATTATATAGTTTACAAATTTTAACCCATTTTAATGATGAGTAATGATTTATTTAAATTAAAACATTTTTAAAAAATTATATTGTTAATTTACCTATTTTATATAATTTTGTCGTATTTAATTCATAAATAATACATAATATAATTCTAAATTTTATATAAAAAATAGTATATAATTTTATTTTCTTGTTCTAGAATAAAAATTTACTTAACATTGATTTATAATGGTATATTACTAATTACGAAATTAATTAATGTGTTATTTATAAAAAAATATTTGAACTTTTAGCAAGAATTTGTTAGATTTTTTCTCAACAGATTTTGTTATAATTAAAAAAAAAATCAAATCTATAGTTGGTTTGTTATTAATGTGAATAATCAGATATGTTATATTGATTAATTTTTAAAGTTGTTCTACTATGACTTATTAATAGTAGATAAAAATATGACCCTAAATTAATAGATTAGATTACAATTTACAAATTTTACAGCACCGTTGCAGTTTTTCTATAATTAGTATAAATTAACTTATCCGAATATACAATTATAAATGCGGTTCAAATTAACTGGACTAGCTAGTAGAGGTACCCAATCCATTCGTTTTGTAGTAAAAACTATAGACTACAAGCTAGTATATGAATGATTGTAAGAAGAAGTTATAGTATGTTTTTCTCAGACCGGTCTAGAATATGATTTGCTCGATTTTTGCTTTTGCAACACAGTTTCCACTGTGCTTTAACCGATTTGACCAAAGTTATTGAGCACCCAGTTTACAACCAACCAACAGTGAGAACGGTTTGAAAACTTATTCGGATAGTTAGTCAACGACTCAACGCGTATTCTTTAAGTTTTTGGTGACTTATCTTTCTTTCTAAGCCGTGATTAACGCCTCCGAAAATCAATGACTATATAGTATATGCTTTCACGGAAATAATTTATATTTAAAAATGTTAATGTGGTATATACTCCAATACCCGCTAATTCAGCAGGAAACTACGACAACTGGTTTCCGTGTACGGACTATCTTTCCCTTGCTCATATTTTATTGATGTGGTGTTACTACAAGTCGACAATTCAAAGGAAGAAAAGTTAATAGCATTATCTATTTTCTGCTTCAGTCATATTCACTTGCTGTTAATGCGAAAGTGAAAGCATTAGTTCAAAGCCAATTAACTTCTTCATCTTCTTTGTTGCTTCAGTCATATTCGAAGTCATTCAATTATTCACAAATCAATAACTAGTCGTTTGCCATTTTATTTCACAAGGTTTTTTTTTAAAAAAATTGTGGCCACTCCAGTGAATCTATAACTACTAGCTAGCTAGAGTTTATTGACAGTAGGTTTAATAGCATGATACAATTGTAGTAGATGCATGATTTTTTTTGGTAGTATTAGTTGTAGGTGATTTGACTAATGCATATTAAGATTTTTAGCTAGAGATTAAATTTTAGTTTATAATAGCATATAACTAATATATTAAAGAGTAAACTTACTATTTGTTTGTCAACAAAATTTTGAAAATCTGGCTTTTGATTTACTTGGTTAACTCAATAACTAAGATATTTTACTTGTTAAGTACTTGGTTTAAGCTCCAACACAGACATTATCCAAATGTTACAAATATCTATTTAATTTGAGTTATTAAATTCAATCAGAAACTTATTGTTATTGATGATAAAAATTGATTATATATACTCCATCTGGTTCAATAGAGATGATGTTTTTGAGGAAGTTTTGTTTCAATTTACATGAAGTTTTGATGTTTTAAGATTAATTTTAATTTTATTGGAAAATTTTCGACCAATTAAATTTTACATTCTTTTTTATAATTGTTTAGCTAATTATAAAATTTTATTTTTTAAAAATGCATTTTTTAAAAGATATAATTCTCTGGTAAAATATTAAGTATTATAAAACAGATGGAGTATTAAATTTTCTCGTCAAAACCCACTTACACAAAAATATAGAATGGGGGAAACCATATTAAAACTTATACTTACTACCCTAGGTAGTTACATTTTATAATTAAAAACATAAAATTATTTTGGAGAATCTTAGATTATAGACCACTAGTTCCTTTAGAATCATATATGTAGAGACTAGGTTCATATGATATGTTTAGACACAGGTTCACTAGAATTTGAAAAACATGTAATCAATCTTTTATAGAAATATGTATATAATCATATCATTGTCTTGCTTTAAAAGGTCGGATGTTTACAAATAGTATGATTACTAAAGTCTATAAGTCTAAACAAGCAAAATACTATGTTATTGACGATAAATTAGTTACATACATGAAAGGGAAAAAAAAGGCATTCGTTGGCAAAATTATTAAAGCGTGCGAGGTATGTAAATCAACACGCTTGAGCAGTTAGTGGCGGTTAGAACGGTAAATAAAGAGGTGGAGTTAACAACTAATCACGTTAAAATGGCAAAAACGGAGAATCAAAATTGTACAACACGACGTCGTATGGATAGATACGTAACGGCCGTCTTAACGGCTCCTTTTCGTGTCGTCTTCTTTTTTCCATTCTACAGATTCTATAAGAGGGCCACTACATCTCCAAACTCGTACATTCACTGTCATTTGTCTCTCACTTCTCTTATCTCTCCTCTGTTCTTAATTCTCTCGGACCACAACAAACACTCTGCTCAGCTTCTGCTCCAATGGCGGTTCTTCCGACATGGATTTTAGCTATGATGTGTCTACTCTTCTTCGTCGGGGCAATGGAGAACAGCACAGACGACAAGATCTCATCCCTCTCCAGGTCCTTTATCTATTCGCCTCTCTGTGACAAAGTCTATGTATCTTTCGATACAGAGAAAATAAAATATTTCATTAATACGTTACATTGTTCATTCTCCAGCTACACTTTCGTCAGATGCTAAATAAAAACATCCAAAACGATAGCTAGAAAATTCATGTGTTTTCATTGTTTTAAATCTTTTCCAACCGACAAAATTAGCAGCATTGAGAAAATAGTTTAAAGGGGTTTTTTGTTGCCTTTTCGATCTCTACTACATTACTAGCTCCATCATTCTTTAAGCGAAATAACCTGAGCCGTTGAATTTTTGTGTTGTGATCCAGATCCAAGGATCTAGACCGTACATTCTGCCTTTTTAGTTGTTTTACGTACACTCATGAGTCAGTGCTTTTTGCTTAGTTACACTTGACTCTACTGCAATTTACTGCTCTGACCTTAGACAATGGCTACTCAGTACGCCTGTCGGAATTGTGCGATAGGGTTAGTTCCGTCGTTCGAGAATTATGTCTGAAAGAGTTAACGGTTTCTCCGGATGGCGAATTTTATGGAGCGGTGTAGTGTGTGCATTCTCCAATGTTTAAATTTAATCAAAAACATTACTATATTGTCAATCATTAATTTTCTCTAGATCCTCAATTTTAGAAATCTATTTTTTTTAGATATATATTTTTGTAAATCATCTTCCTGTTTATTTCTTTTAGATCCGACGAAAATGAATGGAACACGCATGCAGTGGCAAATCCTGATGAAGTAGCGGACGAAGTTATCGCCTTGGCCGAAATGTAAGTTATTCTTAAAACAATCATATGAAAAAAATATAAAATATTTTTATGATAAAAAAGAAATATAGAAAATAGTTTCAAAAAAAGAAATATAGAAAATATTTTTCAAAAAAATATATAGTAGCAAGGGGAAAATTCATAGAAATTTAATAATATTTGCGTATGGTCCAGTGAGTCCTAACTATTATCATTTACAATAGTGTTGTGACTTTTGTTTCAATCTATTGTCGGATCAAGATCCATCATACAAAGCTGTCACATTTATATCCTCTCTAACTAATTTAATTCTTACCCCATATTCACACTATTTATAAACTATGACAAATATAGTGTTCCTGTGTTCGATAATTAATTTATTCTTGCTACTAGTGAGATCTAGTCCCGTGAACATTGCTAATTATTATTTTTGTCAGGATCATTTCTTTAAGAAAGACATCTATTAAGTATTTTATTTTCTGAAACGAGATATTTATTGTACTTTTTCTTTCCTTTTCTAATCTTTCTCTAAAAAGTATACATATTTATATCACCTACTACAGTTTCATGCATTGTCACTGTAAAAGTTAAATTACATTGTATTCTTGCTCAATATAGTATTTTATTACATTTTAACACTATTCATAATAATTCTCTTTTTTTTGTCTATTTCTTGTCAACTGTTGTTGAACTAATAGTTATTGCATTCAATTGCATCAACATGTATATCATGTATCCCACAAAATTAAATTATCTTTCACATCACCAACTATTGAATACGGCTAAGTACACACTGCGAATTCGGTAAACTTTACTTTCAAAATACAATAAACTTATTTATTAAACTTTGATCATAAAAAAACTTATTTATTAAACATCCATATTTTCTGTTTTGTTACATCCATATTTGTCTTGTATATTTTTAAGAGAAATTGCAGTGAGTACACATGAAAGATCACGTATTTAGGGATATACCTTATAACACTGTTTGTCACTGTTCAATATAATTTAAAGACACTGATATCCTTATCGTGTACAATCTCCACTCTTTAATCTTACATGTCATTGGAAATTAAAGGAGTAAAAAGTCTTTTGACCTGGTATATCAATACTCTGCGGCCCACAAGAATACCATTCAAGGCAGATCCTTCATTTCAACATAGTTTTAGGATATTTACCCAATTGACTCTATTTTTAAAAGGCTTTGAAAATAAAAGTATTTAATTATTTTGGACAGTGCCCATGTGGTCGTAACAGAACAATGTACGCTTTATACGGTCAAAAAAAACAATAAGATCCCAAAACGGTATCCGTTAAAACGGACGGACTTGAGCGTCGGTATCCAACGGCAATATTTTGTTTAGCCTTATTTAACGTTTATCTGTAACGTCGTTTGCCTCAAGAATTTAGCCAGAGAACCTAATCCCACCGACACGGCGACACACGTCTATGAAAAAAGTCTAAAAATACTATTTATATCAACAATGTCATGTGCATATGTTCCGATGTGATTTTAATTTTTTGTTCTTTCTAATTATTTATTATAAGTTTGTGGGGGATTTAAGAAAATAAAACGAAACCAAACTAAACCGGGTATGATTACGCAGGAGTGTGAGAAACCATACCGAGAGGAGGAAGCTAGGTTACTTTACTTGCGGAACAGGCAACCCTATCGATGACTGTTGGCGTTGCGATCCCAACTGGCACAAGAACCGCAAACGCCTAGCGGACTGTGGAATCGGATTCGGAAGAAACGCGATCGGTGGCCGCGACGGGCGTTTCTACGTAGTCACCGACCCAAACGACGACAACCCGGTTAACCCTAGACCGGGTACGCTACGTCACGCCGTGATCCAAGACCGACCACTATGGATCGTTTTCAAACGCGACATGGTGATTCAGCTAAAACAAGAACTAATCGTTAACAGCTTCAAAACGATCGACGGACGCGGCGCGAACGTTCACATCGCTAACGGCGGTTGCATCACGATACAGTACGTGACGAACGTCATCGTCCACGGGTTGCATATTCATGACTGTAGACCTACGGGTAACGCTATGGTGAGAAGCTCAGAGACGCACTTTGGGTGGAGAACGATGGCGGACGGTGACGCGATTTCGATCTTTGGATCGAGTCATGTTTGGATTGATCACAACTCGTTGTCTCATTGCGCTGATGGGCTTGTGGATGCGGTTATGGGCTCGACCGCGATTACCATCTCTAACAACCACATGACTCACCACAACGAGGTTATGTTGCTTGGACATAGTGATTCTTACACGAGGGACAAAGCTATGCAAGTTACCATTGCTTATAACCATTTCGGTGTTGGACTCATTCAAAGAATGCCTAGGTATGTATAAATACAGAACAAAAAACAGAGTATGCTCTGTTTACTCTGTTTTGTGTGTTCTAGCTAATGTGATTTAACTTTTATATCAGGTGTCGACATGGGTACTTCCATGTGGTGAACAATGACTACACTCACTGGGAAATGTATGCCATTGGTGGAAGCGCAAACCCGACAATCAACAGTCAAGGAAACCGCTACGCTGCTCCTAAGAACCCCTTTGCTAAAGAGGTAACAACCTAATCATAATCAGTGAAACCAAAGAGTGGTTTTGTGACAATATGGTGTTGAATGTTTTTGATAGGTGACCAAGAGAGTGGACACACCGGCGAATCACTGGAAAGGATGGAACTGGAGATCAGAAGGAGATTTGCTTCAAAATGGAGCTTACTTCACTGCTTCTGGAGCCGCTGCATCTGGTAGCTACGCACGTGCCTCTAGTCTCGCAGCTAAGTCTTCTTCATTGGTTGCAACCATTACTAACGACGCTGGAGCTCTACCTTGCCGTAGAGGACGTAAATGTACCTCATAGTTGTTGTTAAACCTCCTCCCAACACCATTACCACCAAAATTCAAAACCATCTTCAATTATAATTAGACAAAAGTGTACATTTTCACACATTTGTCATTTAAAAGCCAATTATCTTTTTTTTGTGTGTGTTTTTTGTGTCGATTTTTCTCAACCTCGGGTTTGCTTGCTTCAACTGCAAGTTAACACAAGAAAAGGGCAAGAAACCAACCTTTCATGTAAAAGATAAACTCCCGAAGTGTTGTTGGTTCTGTCTGATAAACTCAGGTTGTTCTTCCTTTGTGTCTTGTCATTTACCAAGAAAAAAAAACAAGAATATAATGTCTTGTTTTTGTTTCTTTTCGTGTATTTCTTGAAGTCTATAATTTAATATAGGGTCTAAAATGATTTGTGAATCTTTCTACTTTCTTTGTTTGCTGGATCTGTTAGCTTTTTCCCACCATGTCGTTGTAACTTGTCATGATTGGTACATTTTAGCTTTAGAAGCAAGCAACCAATACTAATTGGCGGTCCATAAAAACTTTCCATTGGTGTTATTATGATAACACTATAAAGGTTTAAGTGCGACAGGTTCGAATAACCCGCCAGTGTTTTAAAGTTTACCTTCCTACCACATTAACCTTTAGGACAAAAAATTTCAAATTCAAACTGTTTATGCAACTAGCATCAGAAGAAATAAGCAAAAAGCTACTCCCTCTGTTCCAAAATACATGATGTTTTGGGATATGACACAACTATTAAGAAATTTGTTTTTAACTTAAAAAATATCATTAAAATTTGAATTGAAAATCATNAAAAAATTTCAAATTCAAACTGTTTATGCAACTAGCATCAGAAGAAATAAGCAAAAAGCTACCTCTGTTCCAAAATACATGATGTTTTGGGATATGACACAATTATTAAGAAATTTGTTTTTAACTTAAAAAATATCATTAAAATTTGAATTGAAAATCACTTGATCAATCACAAAATAGACCACAAAATATCATTGGTTACACAGTTTTTGATAAAGTAAAAAAGTGCATTGAAATATGAAAACATCAACTATTTTGAAACATCAAAAACTCTCTAAAACATCATCTATTTTGAAACAGAAGGAGTAGTACATAGTAGTAGTATGTGTTATAAAATTATAGAGACCGTGATAATCTGTTGTGAATCTATTTAAATCTTAAACTTAGTTTTTGGTGTAAGAAACCTATATTATAAAATATAATATTGATTAACATGTAGTATTCCTTTTCCTTTTAAAAGCATATCTTTTGTTGGGAAGAAAAATTAGCATATCTATTTTATTTGGCTTTTTGCATTGGAAAGTTGATCCTAACATGAAAAGCAAGAGAAGCTTAAACACGCTTAATCGGATCCATGTGCTCACACATGACAAAAAGAAGTATATAATCGCAGGCAAAATGTTCCGACAGATAATGATAACCTTTAACTTTCACCATCATTAGAGTTTTGTTGAGCCCGATTATGATTATTTACAACTAATAACAGACGATTTAGGGGAACATGTGTTATCTACAACTTAAAGCAATATAGGCTTTTAAATATGTATAAAATTCTCCGTATATTTGAATATATAAAGAAAAATTACGTTTATAACAAGTTAACAACTCTGTAGACATAAATACTAATTTAGGATCACTTAACATTGAATGATCGTACAGCAATGGATACACATAATCATTTTAAAAGAAAACATTTCAGTAATTCTCTTTACAGCTTTACTCAACCAGTTCAATCAAAATAAGTCATTTTATTCTTCCTTCCAACACAAGTATCAATCATTTTCAAGACACCATACATCGTATTTGCATTATTATGCTACAAAAGCTGAGGTAGAGTCGTCCAGATAATCTACAAAAGATACTTGGTTTGGTTTCCATTTATTTCAATATGTGAGTTCAGTTTTTTATTTTTTTCTGCTTTTAAGAAGTCTAGTAACCAGAAATATAAGAAAATAAAACCAAATCTAGACAGTTCATTTATATTAAAAATTTAGTCAGAAATATCATTGAAGTATTTGTTACCAAATAAAGTTTGCAAATCGTTTGAATACTACTTAGTTTATTGAAATTAACATACACAAACATATTATATATTTTTAAGTAGGAACTAATCACCACCAAGAATTTTATTTTTGATGATATCAGTAGCGTTTTTGGCTGTGCCCAAAACTCCAGATACAGATCCTTTAGCTTTCTCAGTGATAGAATCCGTTGTCTCAGTGACTTTCTTGGTTACATCCTTTGTCATCTTACTTACCTAATTGACCAAATCAATGAACCATAAACGCTGTAATCATCAAATTAAACATATTATGCAAATATGTGACTTGATTAATTACACTGTTAGCCGTAGTAGAAGCGACTTCTTGGATATACTCGGTGGTTTCTTTCACCGCCTGTGCTCCTTCCTTCACCGCCTCTGCTGCTTCTTTCACCTTTTGGCATTGCTCTGCCTCTTCTTTTCCCTTTTCCATTTACCATGCATAACCAATCAGAAATTGAAAGTATGCAACATATATATATATATATATATATATATATATGCATAACATTTAGCAATGACCTTTAGGGTTTTGATTGGTAGCATTGAGGAATTGTGAATTCATAACAAAATAGTATGTAACATAAAATGAAATATATATGTGAAACGATGATTTTTTTTTTTGTATTTCTGCTGTTAATCTTGCAAAATAGCGGAGTTATTGAATATAAATCGCAGTTATTGCATACAAGTTTCCAATCAAACCATATGTACTAATTTGATATCAACATTTTCTATATTATAGTCGAATTAAATTTTTATACTATGGAATATAAGTTTTTGTTTGTTTAAAACACACATTTTTCAAAAGATCATGAGTTTTCCATTGTACTTGAAACTTTGAAAAAAAGTTTCGTTTTTTTCTAAATTGTCATGGCTGCAAAAATTAAATGAACAACTAGAGCTCCTGTTAAACCTGTTAATGCATATTGGTTCTTACTTGTAAGGGCCTTGACGCTGAAACGAATGCCCTGCAGAGTGGAAAACTCCTTGCCGTTTTTCCACCATAGATCAGAACTTCGGCCAGTTTTGATGAAAACATCAACGAATGCATCGTAGCTTTTGTAGAAGATAAGTACTCTTGAGATTAGGTGCACAAAAAAGAAAAAAAGTACTCTTGAGATTATAGAAACGTTAGAGAAATAATTGAACCCCTCACAAAAAAAAAGAACTTCTGATTTTAATCCTACGACACAAGCTCAACCTGAAAGCCTTATTTATATATGATCATCGCTTCCATCTCGGTCTCAGTTCTGGTCGTCCGGGTATGAGCAATTATAGGGTTCCTTGTGGTTTGTTTTTAATATAAAGCATAATTATCTCAAACCACATTTGCTCGGCTATTGACTTGATCTTCGTTTTTACTTATTTTAAAATATTTTTCCTTAGTTAATAATTTAATTAATTATATAACCACAGAAGATGCTGTGTAACACCAATTAAATATTTAATTATTTAAATATTTATATTTAGCAAAATGATGATGTAATTAGAAAAATAAGTACAGTTTTAAACTTCAAATTTATATCATTTCCTTTGCTTTTGTGGCTGACAACGAAAACATGACATACGAATTAAATTAGAGTCCAACTTATCCCGCTTGCGGTACTGAAGAGTGAAGACACTAACCAGTTAAAATTTACTCATGGCTAAAAATGAACAAAGTCGGACCAATCAGTTGCCAATCGTATAGTTGTACCATCAGTATCTTATTTTATATATACATTTTGTTCATAGCGAATTTATTACTTTCAACTGTCACCAACCTTACATTTTAATTTGCTATATAAACCCTAGATAGAAACTCATTGTAAACCTCAACAACATATGCAAGACGATCAACATAACTAATAGAAGAGAGAGGGAGAGCTAGCCGAGAGCGAAGAGAAAGAGAGATGTCTAGAGTTTTGTCAGTCGTTTGTGTCGTGGTCGCTATGTCATTCGTCCATGCATGTGCTCGCCAAGTGCCCGGGGAGTTTGACGAGGGCAAGATGACGATACGTGAAGATACAGCAACAACGCTCGTGCATGCAAATGCAGCTGAACAGTCACCCCCAAAAAGTCTCGGCGACAAAAAGTGCATCGGAAAAGTCGGAGGGATAGGTGGATTCGCGGGAGTTGGTGGTTATGCCGGCGTGGGAGGACTAGGTATGCCACTCATCGGCGGTCTAGGCGGTATCGGTAGATATGGTGGCATTGGCGGTGCAGCTGGAATCGGTGGCTTTAAGGGTCTAGGCGGAGGTTTGGGAAGCGGTGTTGGAGGTCTCGGTGGAATTGGTGGGGGTATTGGTAAAGCAGGTGGTATTGGCGGTGTTGGCGGAGCTGGAGGTGGCTTAGGCGGTCTAGGTGGAATCGGTGGTGGTGGTATTGGTAAGGCAGGCGGTATTGGTGGTGTTGGTGGTATCGGCGGTGGACATGGGGTGGTCGGTGGGATACTTCCACATCCTTGATGGAGATACGAAGCTTTAGGAGAGAGCTGTTTTCAATATAAGGAATAATTGATTTGTACTCGGATCTAATTGTTTTTTACTGGTAAGATGTTATAATCTCGGATCTAATTGTTGGTCTCTTTGGATGACTTTTTGATCTATTGTCTCGTTTGGGTGTTTTCTTGTAATGTTTGCCTCGATATCGGCCGTCGTGTTATGCAATGGGTAACACTTTATGTTTGATCGGTATTCATTAGTTATGTGGTTCATTACTATTATTTTCTCTCTTTTCCTATATTTGATGTTCAAAACATAGTTAGGGGTATAACATAGACCTCTAATGATAATTGTTCCAGTGGATTTTGTCTGAACTTATGTTGGTGTTTATAAGTTCTATAGATATACATGGAATGTGTGACTTCGAAAGTTAGATATATAGCAAAGTAGAATAAAAATTAATAATACATTAGAAACTAATCAAAATAAAACTTGGATAATGGTAAATGGTGATATACAGATCCTTCTCCATGTTGATGATTATAAGAATGCATATAGAATATAGATATACGTGGAAACGATTCGTGTGAAATGCCACTTCATACGATTATAAGAATGCATATAGTATACATAATACAGATCCCTTTTTGGAACACCATGATCATATTTAACATAAGGAGTATAGTAAAAAAGAACATAAGGAGTAGTATATTAGAAGATGAAATGTAATCATTGCGCAACGATCATCATCTCTGAGCTTGTAATTTAGAATTAACGCCTCTGCATATATTACTAAGAACAAATTATGGAAGAAAATATTTGCAAATTAAAGAAATTTCAGAGCCAGTCGAGTTTTGTTATTGTTATTTTGTACAACACGTGTTGTACCATTTCGAGACAAAGATAAGCAATGGGTTAAGATAACAAATTCTCAAAGAAAAAAAAAGACATCACAAAAAGAAAGCAATAATAAATGATGGTTTAGTTGCGTTGGGATGGGAGGGACAACAACTAAAGAAGATACGTTTTGCATGTCAAACACTTGCTGTGCCATTTCATGCGTCTTCCTGTCTTTAGTCTCTTTCCCTGGCCCAAAACTTAATATATCCATCACATGCAACTCATCACGACGTATAAACTTATAGAGCCTGCCTCGAGTAAATTGCCTTCCTCTGTATTTGTATGTTTATTTAACAATGGTAGGCATTCCTTTTCCCTTTCTTTTAGTAATAATGTAATACCAACTTTATAGTGATTTACGATCATATTTCGAAGAGAATTTAATAACAAAAGCAAAACGCAGAAAAAGAAAATTTACACAAAATAAAAATAACGAACAGAAGAAAATAAAGTATGCTTGTCTTTACATTATATTAAGTTACAGAAGAAAACTGATAATGGAAAAAATTAGACTATGTAAACTATACTTCTCTGGTAGTTTTAATAATTTTCAAATGCACATTTGAATATTTTTTCCGATGAACTATGATCATCAACACTAAACAGACTTAATTACAAATGCATTTAAAGTAAATGACCCCTTTTTCATCCAAAAATAAAAACAAGACACTCTTATAACCTTCTTCAAAAAAACAGAATCACAAAGATTATTGAGATTCCCAAGAGGCTTTTGGAGATACAAACAGCTTATCAAAAGCGCCTAATGTCCTTGGGTGGTTTGAAATTGACAGGATGAGTTTCTGGAGTCGCATTCTCATCCTTTTTCCACATCTTTATCGTCTTATCAGCCCCACATGTCACCAATCTTGAACCTGTCTGATCATAACACGCTGCATATATACCCGCTTCACTCTCCAGTGAACCAGGCTGTACAATAGTTTCCGACTGTTGAAAACCGTGACCACTCTTCCAGTCCTAGAACCATAAACTTCCATTATCACCTCCAGTGACCGTTACACCATCCTCGTTCACAGCCATTGCGTTAATTTTAGTCTTCTGCTGCGACAGCATGTTGTGGCAGAACTCTCCCTTTGGAAGGCTAAATTTCTTGGTGTTGTCAGCTGATGCAGAAGCAAAGGCATTCTCTTTAGGATGAAGGCCCATTGCTCGTACAGATTTCTTATGGTGTGTTAGAGTCGCCATCGTTTTTCCATATCGAAGGTCCCAAAATCTAATAGTCGTGTCGTGAGATCCAGTCACAACTTGTGGGTCAGTTGGACGAGTGAAAACGGAACAAACGGTGCTTTCATGTCCTGAGAGTGCAAACGTTTGCCTCTTGGTACGAATATCCCACACCCTGCAGACAGAGTCTCGCCCTCCCGTTAGTAAAACGTCGTCCAAAGTTGGGTGAAGAGCTAAGCAATAGACTCCACTCAAGTGACCATGATAAGACCGGATAACCTTATCCTGCTCAAGGTCCCAGCATTTTACTTGCTTGTCATCACCAGCAGAGAACATATATTTATGTCGACCGCTTACAGCAAGGCCTCGTACTTGGTCGATATGACCAGTTAGTGTTAGCTTCAGAACGCCAGTTGCTACATCCCACATCTTGATGGTACGATCAGCAGAACCAGTACAAAACCACTCATTGCTCGGGTCAAAAGCGACACATCTGACCCAGCCCAAGTGCCCCTGAATGACCCTGTAATTCTTCCATGGTGCATGCCACTCTGGACGAGGCCATCTACTGGGTATTCTCTCCATCAATGCAGCAGTTGGAATAGTTTCTTAAATCTAGTAGCTGGAGCCGTGGTTGTAGTAAGACAACAGAGTAAGTTGTTTGCAACAAAAAAAAAAAAAACTTCCTTTAACCCTAGTCTCTCTTGAGAATAAGGTTAATTGATTGGAAGATGATTCTTCATTCATCGTAAGCCACCATTATATAGGCAAGCCATACATTAGATAAATAGAAAAATACCATACTCTAATAACTAAAAAGGAAATATGCTAATACACTAATAACTAAAGAAGAAAAGGAAACAATCCTTTAATCTTTTATTTCTTCTGTCGGTGGTAAGGTGATGCCGTAACGCGTATCAGAAACCTTTGGATCCAGTCGCTGGACAATGGTGGTGGTTTTGCATGAGGATCAAATCTTATTATATAAAGCTTAGTTTTCAAAGTTACTAATTAACATGATTGCGACACAT